>CP136063.1:115405652-115700064 GCA_032622095.1 Siphonodentalium dalli
TGGCCAATAGGCGGTCTTCCCGCCACCCCTGTATCATGCTGTATGGAAATGAAACTTAAAGGTACTCAAATAGTTACTGAACATAAAGTCGCAAAATAAGGTGTTGATCGAATTTATAAATTGGGACGACTAATATAAATGCTCACCAATTATAAATTCGATTAAAACCTTATTTTTGGGACGTTATGTCCAGTAGCTGTGAAAAGACAATGTGCGTGATATATAGCGCTTTATATAGCGACATAAGACGTGGTCTTAAACATCCACATGTACAGTGTTCGTAACTCCAAACTTCGTAATATTAATATATGTATCATTATACTGTATATAGAAACAGCACTCAATACTCAGTATAGAAAAGTTAATTCTTTTCAAAATTTTGCATGCTCATAAAAATCCATCTTCAAATTTGTGAGGGCGTGACCATTTCAGCCGAGTGTCAACATACAGATAACCATTAATATTCGTTAAAGTCTATCGACAATGGAGACGCGTATCTGTTGGCCTCCAGGTACCATGTAGTGGAGTCCCTTATAGGGGTTTAATCGCGACTTTAGTGACTAAAGTATGAAACTTTAAGATATGTTGCTTATTCATTTTTAAAAATAGGGAGTTTGCCAAGGTCCAGGGAGGAGGAGTTGGAAATTCCAAGGTGGACACCCCCAACGAAGATCCAGATTAACCCACGTCCCGCGTGGTGAGTTCGGATATTTATTTGGAGGTGGAATCTTCAATACTTCTACTACAGAAGTAAGACTGTCCCAGTGCATTCAAATGTTTCTGACTAGCCTCACAATTACAGTGCACACGATACCATGGTTGTCAATATTTGTGTCAAGTTTCATAGCAATTAACCAAGAAATTAATTAAATGAATTAAAAACTGTACAACATTTCTAGTAAATAAAAATTCGCTGACCAAAATGTCCCCCGACGAAGGTGGCAGGTTTGAATGATTTATGGTTGATAAAAGGCCACAGATCAGACATGCATAAATATGGACGAGCATATTCATTCAGGTATCCAAATCTCGATGGATCTCAAAAGTCGAGGAAGGCCTGTCATTGGATTCCGTCATATCTCATGCATATCTCCAATGTCAGAGTAACAATGTCCATGGGTTTCAGATCCCTATATTACAAACTGTATATATAGGAGAAGTTGATATAACACCAATTTGATACAAAGTGCATATCACTAAATAGGTTGCACATCTGCAATCTGACATTAACAATGTCCTGAAGTTTTAGGTACATAAATTGTATACAAATTGTAGAGAAAGTTTCAATAACTCTAAAATAAAAACAAACAAACATTTCTAATTCTAATCAACACAATACCGGTTGCACATCTTCAACGTGTCAGTAACAATGTCATGAAGTTTTAGGTAAATAGGATACGAACTGAAGGAGGAGTTGCTTTCACGTGCCCAAATCCGGATCGACGTCTCGATGGACGCGAGCCGGACGAAGATCATTTTCATAGTTCCCCGAACTTTGAAAAAGTCGATGGGGGTGGGGGAAAAGGGGCATAACTCTTCTAAAATAAGTCAGACAGGTCCAATACTTGCTATTTTATTCTTATTTTATGAATGGTGGCTTGTACGTAAATCCAAACGACATGCACTTTTTAACAAACACTTGTAATAATATATCTAACACAAAACAACTAAAAGTATAACATTTAAAGAATAATAAGCACTTTGAGTGTTAACACAAATTAAATAAGGGCTAGAAATTACAAACTGAATACCATAATTTATAAATAAGATTTTTAAATTTTTGTTAATTGTGACGACAGGCGGCGCTATAAGATGGTCGGCGAAACAAACGTGTACCTGAAATCGTAACCAAATCATGGGAATGAAATTATTCAACTCATAGCATAATGTTATATATATAACATAAGAAACTCTTTGTTGACAAACTATACTTGTAAACTATGATAGCTTAAAGGTACACAATCCGACTTGATGGTCCCCATAACATCCAGTTACAACAACAACAACAGCAGCAACAAGAACAACAACAACGGAATTTCACCAAAAAGCCGATTTATTTATCCAAATTAGTGTATTAACAAGAAATACTCACTATGATACCAAGCATGATATCATCTTTAATAATGGCGTTTTTCGTGACGGTTTTTACGACGAGGGAATGAATGTGCTTTGCCACTTCCATAATTATGGTAATGCCCTTATAGTCCAGGAGATATTTGTCGACCTCTGCAACCCCCCCCCCCCACAGGACTCAACTTCACCCCACTAATTTTCTTCCTTAAGGTCTCCTCTATTTTTTTTCATTTGTTAACAAGAAACAAAACTGGCCGCAGAGACTCCAGACAAGATGGCGTCCATCATGGCGGCCATTTTTTTTAAATGCACCAGGTCTCTTTGATCGCCGTTATAGTAAAGATGATATCACATGCGGTCTTGTTTTCCGCTCGATTCGTTATGCTAATATACAACCCTTACAAATTAGCCAAAAATCCGACACCAGAATCCAATATGGCCACCAAAATGCGAAAATATGCTACTTTTCTGACATGTTACCACCTTTCGTTTGTCTCTGTGGGAAAATGTTGGCATCTTTGCGTCATATTATACATTTATCGTATAGAGGAGTCATTGGCGACCACATGGGGACCATAATATACATTCATTGCGGGATATTTTTGTCCGATATCACGTTTTCCCAAATGCCGGTATAATAGGTCAAAGCCGAATCTACGTTGTGACGCGATGTAATCTTTCGAATCAATGAATGTTATTGCTGTTATAACAACACCCATGCATATATATGTGCAGGAGATACTCGAGCTAGGATTCCTCTTATACCTGAGTTGAGGAATATTTACCCAAATCCAAGATGGCGGCCAAAATGGCCACCAGAAATAGAATAATCGCCGAAAATCGCTGATTTTAACATCAGTGAGCATTATTGTCATGACAAGTCCACACCAGCTTACTATTGTAAGGTGTGAACATTTAGGCGAAGAACTTTCCTTGTACCATATCCAAATAAAAGTCCCCCAAATCTAAAATGGCGCCCACAATGGCGGACAGATTTTGAAAAATCCCCGAAATTCCCTCTTATTTACATCATTGGGCATTATTGTCGAGACAACTCCATCCATTACAGTTGAGTTGGAAATACTGAGGCGAAGTAATTACCTTACATCTCATGCAAGAAATGGTTTTCTAAATCGAAGATGGCGGCCAAAATGGCGACCGAAATTTGAAAACACGTCTACATTCCTTTACTTTATTAGGATGGGCGTTATTGTTTCGCGATTTCTACCCACCATTACATGTTGATATGTATGAATTGTTCATTAGGGTTTGGCAAGTGATACTCACAGTCAATATGACGGCCAAACTGGCGGCCAAAAATTGAAAAGAAGCCGATATTATCACATACTAATTTCAACTTTTTGTCATAATATCGATTTGTATAGACGAAACGGTACATAATATAAGCCATCTATTAGTTCCAACGTAAGTCGTAGCCTTTTGGAAGGATGAAAACCCACAATCGCGATGTGGCATTTCAAATTCCATTCTCCACTATAAGGGCTCATACTGGCCGTAACTGTATATAGGTGCGCCGAATAGTCATATTATGACTTCCAAGAATCAAAACAACAGTACCTGAGCTTATTCTGAATTGCCACATTCAGCATTATCTAGACTCGTTTCCGTCTCTTCGTGAGATTAATCTATCTCACTCACAACAACAGTTCATTACTCTTCTTTGTGGAAGGGTGCCACTAATCGGAATGTTTCAAACAATACATATGCCGGTGTCCAGCTCACGTGTTTGTTTCGAAAGCTTGGAATTCTTAGTGAGCTTCATTCGTGGTATAGCTTATGGTATAATTCAGATGCTACATATGGGGAAAATGCGTCATCTTGTGCGATACACTATAAAGGTATTCGGTCGATGCGTATACTAGCTTTCAGAAGGACCTATCTATCTGCGTATTGTCAGCTTTGGTGACCTAATGGGGATAACAACGTGTACACCTGGTGATCTTCCCAAACAGCCACTTCTCAATATATGGTTCATCAATTCACATACTCATCTAATGCACTGACGTACCCGGACAACTTCTGTATATGGCTTCGAATGTTGAAAGCCCGACATTTGACGGATGCATTTCTGCTAAGGCGTATAAGACCATAATGCATAATATACCCAAACTCCTTGAACATGATCATAAGAACAAGCTTGTTGGCGTCCAGCAATCGTCTCACCGAACAGATCCAAGCAGATGATAACAATACACACGGTGCTAGTTTGTGGGTATGTGTCATGATAGTGGAAATGAAATTGGACCATGACTGCACCGCCCCTTATTTTGTTATGTTTTAGATTCAGACAGGATCTCATGTGTGGCTTTGCTTTCCTTGTATGCTAAGATTGTATGTTCCAATCCGTTTGGAAGCCGTTCTTAAACAACTGGATCAGGAGTATGCCATTGGCTACTGCTGTATAAGCCCCACCAAGACTGGGGTGTAGTCTTAAATGCGATACCTTTGATAGTTGGTTGATATGTCATACTCACGCTGGGTGGTATGGTTCAAGAAAGTACAAATGCCATCAACAAAAGGGTGAAATGTTCAACGCGAAGAACATCCAGAGGAATGTGACGTTGATGAGCTCTTGCATTCAGTTCAACAAACGTTGGTACACCAAGTGATTTCTTGGTAACATCACCATTGCGACCATTTTCCTACATGAGACGTTAACTACTATATTCTAAAGATATATATATAAAGCTATATGATAATAAAGGTCGCGTTCCCCAACGTCCATAGCCATTGCCATCGAGACTGTAAATTGTTCTTTAAATACATAGTGAAATAAATGCACCACAGTTCCTGACATTTTCTTGAATAATACCGCCCACATACTGACACTAACCCCGAGAGAGGATAACAAAACACGCACACATTCATGCTATAAAGAAATTATCCTTTAGTCATCCGACTGTTTTGAGGGAGGCTAGCATAGTATTATCCAGACAAAAGTGTACGTAGTTGAATCAGAAAGGCTTCGAAACGGATGTGGAAATACAATCTTACCACACCAAATAAAACCGACACGCATGACATTCGATATCTTAAACATGCACCAGGTGTAGGGTGGTGTATACAGTGGCCCATTTCATTCCCACTATCATGGCGCATGTCCACAAACTAGCACCGCGAGCATTGTTCTTCTCTGCTGGGAGATATTCGATGGGACAACTGCGGGGCGTCACACAGTTTGCTTCGGATAATGGTCAAGAAGCGTGGGTAGTCTGTACACTAGGGTCTTCTCCTTAGCAGATATACATCTGTCCAAGGGAATGAGACAGCTAGCAACCTTCGAAACACTGTCGAAGTTGTCCACATATGCCAATGCGTTCGCCGAGTTTGTGAGTTGACGAACCATCTATTGAGAAGTGACTAGCTAACTGGCTCGCCAGGTGTACATGTCGTTATCCCATGGGGTATGAGACACATACATAGAGATGACCTTCTGTAAGCTTGTATACTCATCGGCCATATGCCTTCCTAGTTCAAGATGACGCACAAATATCATATTTAGCAAATATTTAAAATCGTAAGCTAGACACCGGAAAATGAATTGTTTGAAACGTTATGATTAGAGGGATCCTACTCCCAGGAAGTGGTGAATACTTTGTCGGTGTGAGCGACCTAGATTTATCAGACAAAGAAATGGAAGCTGGTCCAGATAATTATGGACGTGACGTGGCAAATCAGAATCTGTTATCAGGTAATTGTTCTGATATAACTATTCGGCGCACCTACGCTTACGGCCATTATCAGCGCTGGATTTCGAAATGCCACATCGCGATATTAATTGTGGTTTTTCATCTTTCCAGAAGGATACGAGCTATGTTATGCGTTTTGATACCTTTAAGTTGAACTAGTAGATGGTTTATGTACAGTTTCGTCCATACATACCGATATTATGACAAAAAGTTGAAATTAATATGTGAAAATATTGATTTCTTTTCAATTTCTAGCCGCCCATTTAGCAGCGATCTTGGCTGTGAGTATCAATTGCCAAACCCTAATGAATACTTCATGTCACTATTCCATATCAACATGTAATGGTGGATAGAAATCGCGAAACAATAACGCCCATCCTAAGAAAGTAAAGGAATGTAGACTTTTTTTCAAATTTCGGTCGCCATTTTGGCCGCCATCTTCGATTTGGAAAACAGTTTCTTGCATGAGATGTAATGTAATTACTTTACCTCAGTATTTCCAACTCAATTGTAAGCATGGGTGGAGTTGTCTCGACAATAATGCCCAATGATGTGAATATGAGGGAATTTCGGTGATTTTTCAAAATCTGTCCGCCATTCTGGGCGCCATTTTGGATTTGGGGGACTTTTATTTGGATATGGTACAAGGAAAGTTCTTCGCCTAAGTGTTCCCAACTTACAATAGTAAGCAGGTTTGGAGTTGTCATGACAATAATGCTCACTGATGTTAAAATCAGCGATTTTCGGCGATTTTTTTATTTCTGGTGGCCATTTTGGCCGCCATCTTGGATTTGGGTAAATATTCCTCAACTCAGGTATAAGAAGAATCCTAGCTCGAGTATCTCCTGCAAATAATATGCATGGGTGTTGTTATAATAGTAATAACATTCATTGATTCGAAACATAACATCGCGTTATTAACGGAGATTCGGCTTTGACCTATGATACCGGCATTTGGGAAAACGTGATATCGGACAAAAATATCCCGCAATTAAGGCATATTATGGTCCCCATGTGTTCGCCAATGACTCCTCTATATGATAAATGTATAACATGTCGCAAAAATTCTAACATTTCCCACAGAGACAAACGAAAGGTGGTAACATGTCAGAAAAATAGCATATTTTCACATTTCGGCGGCCATCTTGGCGGCCATCTTGGATTCTGGTGACGGATTTTTGGCTGATTTGTAAGGGAAGTATATTAGCATAACGAATCGAGCGGAAAACAAGACCGCATGTGCTATCATCTTTACTATAATGGCGAGCAAAGAGACCTGGTGCATTTCAAATAAATGGCCACCATGATGGACGCCATCTTGTCTGGAGTCTCTGCGGCCACTTTTTTTTCTTGTTAACAAGTGAAAAAAATTAGAGGAGACCTTAAGGAAGAAAATTAGTGGGGTGAAGTTAAGTCCTGGGGGGGGGGTGCAGAGGTCAACCAATATCTCCTGGACTAAATGGTGTCCACAGTTTTATGAGTCAGATTTCAACAGGAAGATTCCTGGTGAACAACGCTGCCTTCCAGTTATTTATATGGATGTGGTGCAGTTCATCGAATCAGACAGTGCGTTATACCTCGATTATGACCCCCCCCCCCCCGCCCCGGTGATGTAACAGTTATGATCGTCGGCCATCGGCTTTTCGTTAACTTTTAAATAGCTAAACTATAGTATTTGGTAACTGTATAATAATAAAAAATATGTTATGTAACTTTGGGCTTTCGACATTTTCAACAAAATGTATAGCAGAAAACATTTTAAATTAGATGTTTAATGTTGAAGTAAACTGAAGGCCGGAAGATAGTCCTCCGGCATCATTCCAAATAAAATATGGGGTATGATCGATGTTGTTATTTTCGCCATCAACGGGATTCGGGTAACTGTAGAACAACATTCAGTCACAGAAATGGGAAGACAATCACCAATAAATTAACCTGGACACCAACGAACACGATGTCAGTTGAATCGTCAACGAATGGGCTGATTTTTCAAACGTAATTTAAAGACATATTATGGACTTATGCGGGTGCCTGAAACTGATAAGGTAGTACCCAGGCGCCATGCCAACTGTCGGAATGTAGCATTCTACTAACATCGTCGAAAATCTCAAAGAAATCAACCATACCACTCCATAGAAATCATCGTCTGAAATATGCTTAATTGTAAACATTTACATCTCGATTCGGGACGCAACAATCGGCGACAAACTAACGCAAATTAGTTCCCCAGTCAGAGTCATTGCATTTAATAATATATAACTAATGCCGGCGTGTGCTGTAAATGTGGTTTTATGAGTAGGAGTTTTTCGTTTGCTCGTTAAGTATGCCTAGTTATAATTGGTAATCTCGCAAACATAGCCATTTGAACAGCCCTGGTTTTGGTAAAATGACTCTTATTTCCCCAAATAATAAATACATTTAATTTGTACTTCTTGCCAATTGAGAGCTTTTTAAGGAACACAGCGACATTGAAGACTACATGGTTAACTGAAGACACTCAGAACACAAACGACCACATTTCACTCACTTGTCCGCCATCTTTCAAAAAATATTATTGGAAAACTTTCTACAATGTCAGGAACGAACCAAGCGTAATAGACCGGCCCCCAGATGAGGGTAGTATCACCCGAAAGGGTAGAAATTTTGACGCTATCTCCAATTATCCTTGCCCCATGGCGGTTCCAAAACACTGAGGTATCCAGGGCGGAGCAGGTGGAAAATATATTTTTTGGACCTTTTTAGTGGTTTTGACCTGCAAATTTCAGTATAATCATGAAAACCAATAAAACAAGACAAATGTCGAATAAAATATACTTGAATATCAGATATTTATTCTATCTGGGTTGCTTACCATTAATGATGTGCAATAAATGATATTCTCCAACATTTTTTGTGAAAATTTCACGAAAATGGCAAAAAAATGCATAAATTGCAGTGCTTTTTCAAAAATGTTTTCCAGAAGGTTTTCTATAAAATTTCAGCATTATATACCCGATTCATTGATATCAACATCACAGCCACTGATATCCAACAATCCGAGATATTTTCAAAAACTTAACCCTCCCCCCTAAAACTGATTTTATATCTGAAAATACCTGTCAAGTCAGAATAGCCCGTTTTCAAGCGTTTTGGTTCCGTTTTGTTAACCAATTCAGAGTATTATCATATATCATGGAATTAGAATGTATCTGAGGAGGTTTATGTTATGGGAGTCTATTTTGTTTAAATATTTGATTTTTTGGGGGCAAATTAGCTAAAATTTTCATAATTTTTAAGTGAAATATTTCTGAAAAATTCTCATGACTTTGTCAGTTTTATGGACACAGCTGCAAAACATGCACCACAATAAGCATAAATTCATCCCCAATACCAGACATGAAATTCTATAATCATGTACCAGACCAGAAATAAGAAATAAAGTTAAACTTAACCCTACCCCAAGATAGTTTTCTTAATGCTTTCAATTTTATGCTTTATGCTACTGAACTTGAAAGGTCATTCAGACTAGTTGATATAATTCATACCATATATTGCAATAGAACTGTCCACGGTTTATGCAATCTCATCTTCACTGTCAATTTCATAAAATGCGATGGTATCAGTCAATAGCATTCCTGTGCAACATCTTCAAGAAAGAATGGTTCAAACAGCTCAGGTTGCCTATCGGCCGTCCATCCATGAAATGCTACATCGGGAGTGGTTGAGTTGGCAACGGTTGTAAATCTCCACTGTTTTGCTATCATGTTGGCTCATTTTGACTGTAGAATTAAAGATTCCTCACATATCAGAAATATCAAGTACCTTCTGTTGATTCTCGAACTTCTGCTGGAACATTATCCACCTATAGCTTGATTCATTTTTTATCAAACGTTGATCATATAAGGCACATGCTAACTCATCGAGTGTAGTTATCGCGTCACTGTCCAAAACCCATATATTTTGATTGTATTTCCAGCAACTTCCAGAATAGTTTTTTTCCTATTTGGAAGGTAATCATTACCCGTGAAGGAATGGAACCCAATAAGTGCATTCTGTATATTTGACATCTCGATATCACTGACTTGAATCACCTGCCCATTAGCATCAAATTTTATCAACTATTGTCAGGGGGTTTAACGTTTCCTCCATTGTGCATAAACGCCATCAAGATGGCGAACTCTCTGACAGGACCTCTCTATCGATTAATATGTCATTGAGTTATTGTGGAAAGCGATAGCCACCCAGGTTACACAAGTACAAACAACCCACTAACATACAGTCACTCCAAATATATACGTAAACACCACACAAATGACAAGTTAGTCACTCACTCTATGCACATACACCTGACCCATGATCATATAGTCACTCCCTGTATACCTATACACCACTTTCGTGATCATAAGTCAATCCTTGTATACTCACACCCTGTATACCTATTCACCACATTCACGATCACACAGTCACTCCCTGTGTACCTGTTCAACTCACCATTGGCCACACAGTCACTCCCTGAAAACATATTCACCTCACTATTGGCCATATAGTCACTCACTGTATACCTTTTTGCCACATTAATAGTCATATAGTCACTCGTTATATACATGTACATATACACATGACCATCCACACGCTCGCCAATGACCATCCAGCATACTACAGGTACACATGACTACTGTAATTCCATGCACACCTATACGCATTACACATATGCATATCTATTTATCCATTCACCCCACCCATGATCATACAGACAACACATGTATATATACATATACACCCACCTGTGACAATACAGCCACACAAGTTACACCTGTACATCCCATCCATGACCATATATGACCATTCGGTCACTCCATATATACACAAACACGCATATGACCATGTAGCTACTCTCGTTATTTATATACAGTAATTCTCTAAATAATCGACTCCTTAACCACAGCAGAATTATGGGTAATTTTTCAGGATTTAGTCGGAAATATGGCTTGTTGCCATTCATCGGGGGAGAGCTTTCCGATGAAAGCCATATATCCGACTAAATCCTGAAAAGTTACCCATAATTCTGCTATGGTTAAGGAGCCGATTACTTAGGGCTTTACTGTAAACCACAGCAATGCCCATACATCCACATTGGGTACACCTGTACTGGGTACATATAACCATAGTCACTCCCTGTATACCTATTCACCTCACACACGACCATACACTCACTCCTTGTATACCCATACATCTCACCATGGCCACCCCATTCAAGAACATATAGTTAAACATGTATACCTATTCACATCATTCATGACCATACAATAACTCCCTTTATACATACTCACCTCATATATGACCATACCGTAACTCTCTGGTTGCCATCTTGACCAGCACTCTGTATCAAGTTGACCAATTTTTATCCTAATAGGCCAGAATAGCCACATATTATGATTCATTTCAGTTCCGTTTCAAAGTTCTGCCCATTTATTAAAAACAAATATAGCCATATCCCAAAAGTGGTGCTCGGCAAAATTCCATAAGGCAACTTTAAAATTAATTTTCTGGGACAACCAGAATAGGACATTTAGTTGTCAGTTGATTAGCTAACATGTATAATAACCAAGTGAGTCACAATTTGCTACATTTTCGGAACAGCAGAGAATAATGTTCGTGATATATGTAAAAAATGGTTGCCATTTTGGAAGCCATTTTGAGTAATTTGGTTTATAAACACATTAGTGTGACACATTTAAGGTAGATCAAAACAATAAACACCTTTCATACCAAAGATAGTTACATTTTACTTGAATATATTTTCCCGATTTTTGTGTCAAGTTTGTGAGAGAAACATCAATATTTCTGGTAATGTCAGTGGTGACAAATTAAGTAAAAATTAACCAAGGTGCATCAGACATGTTAGTGTTCAATGTATAGAAGGCAGAATAGCAAATTTTTATACATCAACCACAACTTGTAAGCGATTGCTGGGCACTGGGGCAATATCTACCATTTTCCATATTTTGGCAGCCAAATATACAGAATAATGGAGTTATTGGGTTCCATTTCTTCACAGGTAATAATTACCTTTCATAGTTTTTCCGAAAAGGAAAAAAACTGTTCTGGAAGTTGCTGAAAAGATGATCAAAATATATGGAAGTCATGGCTTATTTAGGAACGAATTGGGTTTTGGACAGTAACACGCTTAATACAATCGAGAAGTTAACATGTGCATTATACATATATGGTCAACGTCCGAGAAAAGTTAATTAAGCTAGGTGGGTAATGTTCGAGCAGAAGTTTGAAAATCAGCAGATGGTAGTTGATCTTTCTGCACTTCCACAATGTAAGGATTCTTTAATTTTACACTCAAAACGAGCCCACATGAGACCAAAACAGTGGAAACTTGCAACTGTTGCCAAATCAACCACTCCCGGTGTAGCACTTCATGGATGCATGGACGGCCTATAAGCAACCTGAGTTGTTTGAACCAATCTTCCCTGAAGATGTTGCATAGAAATTCTATTGACTGATACCATCACATTTGATGAAATTGACAGTGACAGTGAAGATGAGATTGCATAATCCGTGGGCAGTACTATATATATATTGCAATATATGGTACTAGCAGGTAACCCGACTTCGTCCGGGCTTTGACCTTGAATTGACCATTTTGAAGGTCAAGATCAAGTCAGGGTAACGATTTGACCCGTCCAAAACCCTCTCCGGACAAAAGTATTCCTATGTATAAAATTTCGTCGAAATCCGTCCGTTTTACCCGATTTGACCTTGAATTGACAATTTTGAAGGTCAAGGTCAGGGCGGGGTCACGATTTGACCCGTCGAAAACACTCCCCCGACAAAAGTATCCCTAGGTATCAAATTTCGTCGAAATCCGTTAATTTTTAAATTTAATTTGAGTTAATTCTGCCTTTTTAATCAAGAGAAATGATGGTACCCGTCCCGTGATGGTACCCGTCCCTAAAAGAAATACGTTTGCTCATGTCTGGATACAGACACACTCACGTCTGGCCCCAGACATAAGAATCACACTACACGCATACGCTCTTTATCAACGACACTGCGGATACGAACGCTCTTTAACTATCAACGCGATTAACCCCACAGAAGTCCCAATATATATATTAGATGAATTAGATCCACTAATCTGAATGACCTTTCGATTTGAGTAGCATATAGCATATAGCATAGAACACCATCTTGGGGTAGGGTTAAGCTTAAGTTTATTTCTTATTGCTGGTCTGGTACATGATTATAGAATTTCATGTCTGGTATTGGGGATGAAAATTTTAGCTAATTTACCCCAAAAAAATCAAATATTTAAACAAAATAGACTCTCCCATAATATAAACCTCCTCAGATACATTCTAATTCCATGATATATGATAATACCCTGAATTGGTTAACAAAACGGAACCAAACGGGCTATTCTGACTTGACAGGTATTTTCTGATATAAAATCAGTTTTATGGGGAGGGTTAAGTTTTTAAAAATATCTCGGCTTGTTGGATATCAGTGTTTGTGATGTTGATATCAATGAATCTGGTATATAATGCTGAAAATTTTGATCAACCCCTGAGAGCTTTATACCAAAAAATTAAAATTTTATAGAGAATCTTCTGGAAAACTTTTTTGAAAAAGCATTGCAATTTATGCATTTTTGTGCCATTTTCGTGAATTTTTCACACAAAATGTTGGAGAATATCATTTATTGCACATCATTAATGTTAAGCAACCCAGATAGAATAAATATATGATATTCAAGATTGGAGATAGCGTCAAAATTTCTACACTTTCGGGTGATACTACCCTCATCTGGGGTCTATAATGGAACCGAACAAGCGCCGAAAATCGCTAACGAACATTTTCCAACGGCGCATATATGAGTCCCAGTGTTTGTATTTTGAGAATTGGCACGATCGACATGCCTGGACTTTTCGGTAATATTTAGTTGAATGCTATATCCATTCAGTGGGAAATGTGCTTGGGTACTCACATTAGTATGGGAGGCCAAATTCACTTTTAATAATTATTTGGGCTTAATTACAATTATTTGCGCTAAAGCTCAATTATTTGCGATTAAGCACAAATAATTGTGCTTAAGCGTAAATGGTATAATTACGCTTAAGCATAAATAAGCTATTTATGCTTACGCAAATGGGGAAGCTTATTTTATTTTTGAGGGAAGATCTATATTGATGGGGAATGAAATGTATATATTTTAGCTTAAGCGCAAATATATGTGCTTAAGCTCAAATAATTGTGCATAAGCTCAAATAATTGTGCTTAAGTGCAACTAATTGTTCTTAATTGCAAATATTTGTGCTTAATCACAAATATTTGGCTTCAGCGTAATGTTTTTATGTATCAGCTTAAGCACAATAATTGCACTTAAGTGCAAATAATTATTTAAAGTGAATTTGGCCTCCCATACATTAGTCTCACTTATCAGTTTGATTCTCACTGAAATAAGTACAAAATATGTCTTTAAGACACACCAGACATCTGCACCAAATACTTTTATCATGTAATGGTTGCAGTTAATTTTATTTCTTTCACGTTCCTGTTAACTTGCCCGTTGAACAATTTTGTCCCGGAGATTAAAACGTGGTACTCGGCGTGAGAACTAAGCAGTGCACCGCAGCCAGAAGTGCCAGATGAAGAAAGAAATCGTCGATATAATGGTTTCTCTGTAGAACATAAATAGAACATGTTAATGGCTATCATTTGGAATAATGTAACTCGACGACATTGTGTGATTCAGACGAATCAGTAAATTTGCATTCAGTTATTGACATTTCGAAAAGGTTAAACAAGTTATTAAGGCATTTATAAATCTGTCTCGGCGTGATGTGTCTTACAACCCTTCGTTATCTGAAATGGGACATTCCAAACGAAAGCGCCCAGTCGATTTACTTCGCCCAGTCAATGCATCGATTATTCTGACGCTTGGTGGGGAAACCTCGATAGCTGGCCCACATAGCATAACAAATGCGCCCAACATACGGCTCACGCTCACCGAAGGCAATTCACCAAACAGTGCCGCAACAATGACCAATTAAATGTAAGAAATTGATATTCTAGACATCTGATTGGTCGCTGCGGGCAGAATATCAGCGGGATCGAACCGAAGAGCATTGCACTGCAAACCACACTGGCGATACGCTGACTCTAATTCACTATCGGTCGAACAATGAAGCCTTTTAAGACGATTCAATGGGGTGTCAGAGGAAAATGAATGAGGCGCATTTCATTGTGATTAGCTCTTCATATATTGAAATAATTTCCATGGACGGTCACCCGAGCGATTTAAATTTCAAAGACTGCTGAACGCACAATAGATTGCATCAATTTGTTAAAGTACGAAATGGCTTGTCGTTATTCTCAACACGGCGAGTCGTGAGTCATAATCAGAAAGCCATTTCAATAATTTTTAATTTACACTATCAAAAGCCCCAATCCAGGAGGAAATTCATGCAATGTTTTCAATTATGGTTCGACATTGTCCGGGCCGAACAAAGGCCTTGGTTGGCAGGTTCGCTGATCAATAGAATTAGGAATTAACTGTATTCGGAAGGTTTATTTACAATAACAAAAACCTAATCATGTAAATTTATCCACACTCGCCCTTTATTGGTCTGCCGGCAGGCTGTGATAGCATAAACGTTCTCAAATTCGCCACAACGAATGAAAAAGACCAAAGAGAATTTCCGGTTATATATCATAGTATGGTGTATATATATACGCTCATACATTGTAAAATTTACAGGTCATTCGATGCAGTGGCGTACAAGAATATCGCATGACAGTTTACAATACATGCTTTGCTTTATATTTAGATTATAGTGTATAAAGTAATGAGAAGTCCTCCTACCTGGAAGACACCATATCTAGTTTGATATTAAATTGTGTATCGATTTATTTCTTTCAACGTTTCATAGGGTCAGCCAATACTAATTTTTGAATTTTTTTTTTAACAAATCAAATTATTTTGTATTTATCAGTCTAAAAGGTCTGGGCCCTGTTTCATGAAGGCAACTTATGACATAGTTGGGACTTAAGATGGTCATAAGTTCAAACTTCAGTCATAAGTGCGTTTCACGAACAAAGTCTTAACCTAAGGTGGTCTTAACTTTGGTCTTAACGTTAAGACTGGTGTGAGGTGTCATAAGATAATCTTAAAGTTAAGACCTACGTTGTGATCCGCAGTTGGTCCGAAATGTGGATGGGATCTAGTTCATGTATATATTATTATAAACACATTTAACTGAATAACACCTTGCTAGCAGGGAGGGGTGTTTCAGAAATGGTAGTAATTAATAACCAACTGGTAAGCTATAGCAGTGACGTGACCAGTGGTTGCAAGAGTTGAACATCATTTGCGATTCAAATCACCCAATCGCACTGTAGACAATAATCATGTTGAGACAATTAGTCCCAACATTTTCACATCGAGGATAATAGTGAATGATTTATACTCATTTTTTTTATAAATGCTTATGTCAGCTATTATTATTATTATTATTATTTACTTGCCTTTCTATATTATTATGTTATAATTTGATTGTAAAATGTATTGTATATGTACCCCGTATATATATCGGCAAGATAATAATACATAATATATGTTATTTTATTATTATTATGTATATGATCATAATCTATTAACTATGAAATAAAAAGATATATAGCATGTATATAGCATACGGACCGCGCGGGCACACCGGGATCCGCGAAAGAACATATAATATCACTGTGAACCGGCCCACAGACCCCTGGGGGGAATTACTAAAATACCAATATAGACTATACCAGTGGTATAGTCTATATTAGTATTTTAGTAATTTTCCACAGGGGCCTGTGAACCGGCCGTCTGTTCACGTGTTGTTAATTATAAACGCTCTTCATTAGAAGTCGTTGATTTGGTTTTTATTAAAACATACATGCAGAATGTCGTTCAACGTAACGTACTTTCGAAGTTCATACGCAGTTTGTTAATTATAACAGACGTTTAACACATTTGTCAACAGAACCAGAGCAAATAGCATTAACATCATTTATATATGGCTTCTACAAGTATGTCTCAGATTGGAAATAAGTCTATTTGGAGCACGATATGAAGTCCTATTCACATTATAGCAATATAAATAAAGAGCGTTTTGTGTTAGTATTCCATGAATGTTGGCCATCAATAAAGAGCGTTTAGCTCAGTGCTTCCATTGTGGTGTATTGTATGTGTATGCCGTCGTGGCGACATATTCGGTTTCCTGGTATTATAGATGCTTCAAAGACGTATAATGCATTAGAACCTAATATCAGCATTGAAAGGAGCGAACATATGTCTCGCGTCGCCGTTGTGGCATGTTATATGGGTGAAGGTTCACATTCTGAGTTACGATGTATAAGTCCCTTTAATAACTGAAATAATATATTTGAGCTCGTTACGTTTGTATAAAATAGGCATTGGAAGCATGCAGCTATGTGTGGATGGGGTCTGACGCGAAAACACAGTTAAAAAGCGCGCTCGTGCAGTTAAGTATGCACCAGTCATTATACTGATTATCGCCCTTGCATTAAAATATCATAATTATTCTTAGACACGCCCTAGTATCTGTCACCAGACACTGTACCTAGGCATATAACATACACAGAACCAACATTTTCTGTGCATAGCTGTAATAAATTGTCGAGAGCCAGTCTAAAAGCGCGCGAACTTAAATTACTACTTAAGTAGGACTTAATCTTGTTTTGTGAAACGCGTTCTTGAAACGGAAAAGTTACATCATAAGATCCACCTTAGATCTTAGATTAAGTCCATCTTAAGATAATCTTATGACATTGCTTCATGAAACAGGCCCCTGGTTAATACGGGGGGGGTGATCTTCAAAGAAATTCTTTACATAGGGCCGCGGTGTTAATTTCAATCGTCCGATTAGAATCGAATGCACTGCGTGGACATAAACAGGAAATATTCTAACCATGCCTTCAGAGCAGAGCTTGGCAGATTTCCACCGGTAAATGTTGCGATAATCCATACTTTGAGATATATATGAAAAGATGTACATTACTTTAAACGTATCCCAGATGTGTAATGACTATATGATCCTTCAATCTTGGTCAAAGGAAATGGATGTATATCCCCACTATGAATGCGAACTTGGAATCAAATCTTTCGTTCAATAAACTAAACGATATAAGGAATGATCTAGCGAACAAACATATCTCAAACTTCAGTTTTTATACTTTTGACGACAATATGAAAAAGGCAAGAATAAACTTTTAACGTATCGAATATTTAAAGATAAGTATACAATGGAGCCCTATTTAATTCGTGTAAAGAACTTTGAAATGAGATCGACGTTTAGCAAACTCAGAGTAAGTATATATATAGCCACAAACTTGAAGCTGAAACGGGGCGATACAAGCAGCCAAAACTTCCATACGAGAAATGGCTTTGCAGAAAATGTAACCAGACAACAATTAAAACGGAAGAGCACTTTATGATGAAATGTCCATTTTATAACAAATCACCAGAAACATTCTTTGACGAAATACAAACAATATTTCGTGCTTTCGGTGCTATGAACCATGAGAAGAAATTTCTTTTCATAATGAAAAATGAGCAACTTGATATTTGCAAGGTAGTCTGTAACATGGTCCGGTGTTTTTTTCAGGGAGTGATAGAAAAATTCAAATCAGGCTGAATTAGGAGGATAACATTAATTTTAGACCCTCTGCTTGAACATGTGCTGTGTTTTTTCAGTCAAGTTAAACTTTGAACTTCCTACTGGTCATTTATAAATGTATCTAGGTATATATACTAGGATCAGAGTGGATAGTGGATATGGATTAGATATGAATGAAGGCACGCACGGAACAGTATAATATATACAAGAACAGACTGGAAAATTTTAGTAAAGTCAATTGAAATGCGAGTTTGCATGGGTCCCAAAATCCTGAGCGGAAAAAAACAAATTTGCAGAAAGGGTGGTGGAAACCTGGAATGCTGAATTGTTTTTTAATAGCCCTGTGTTTGCAAATATTCCCCCCGGTTTATATGTTAAATTTTGTTTTCAACATTTTTTCAAAGCGAACATTAAGCGTCAGGGGAACTCAAGTGTCCATCTAAAATGTACAGTTAATTGCACACAAGTTGACCCATCTGTAAAAGATGCAAAACAAAAAAACAAAAAACATTGTAGATGGCAATTGTATAGAAATTTACCTTGAAAATTTCACTGCAAAATATCTTGTTTCCTGTTCACTGTAAACATGCGCTCGGACCAGCTCGGACTAAATTTTCAAATAATTATCACTTTGCTATTCTTCCACTAAATTATTACCCATTCAGAAAATAAAAGTGATGATACGGTAAGTGAATCCTAAAAGAATATGTTTGCTTCTAAAAAAAATACACATTTTGCAGCAAATAATTTCAAGTTGCCTAATAATAGTTGTCTGATAATGTCAAGTGAGTTACCATGGTCTTTAATGTCAAATAAAACATTTTATTCCACACCCATCGACGTGAGACACGTGCATTCAACGGGAAACGAGCCATTGAATACACATTAACTATACTGAAAACCTCTAGTGGAATACAAGCCGGAACTATTCTTGTTGACGTTGTCGCAATGATCCGCTTCAAGTGCCCCGAACATTACTTACTCATCAGAGTTAAATCCAGGGAGAAAATTAACTGGTATCGCATCGCAATTTGCTACCCAAATTTGGATAATAGCTATGCAATTTGGTATGAATTTTATATGATTTTAGAACAATGCTGTCTAATAGCCTAATGTCATTGTGATGTTACTTGCTAATCAAAATTTCAAAAGTAATTTGCTCCCTGGTTAAATCACAATAAAGGTAACAATAGTATCAATGAATGTGACAGTACTGGATTTAATTTATCTGACACAACGGTATAGAATAAATACAGAACACAACTTGCATCATAATCTGGAATCTGTTATCGAACTCGTTGCGGACGGCGCATAGTTACATAAATCATTGCGCCATCCGCGACTCATTCGATAAAATATATTCGATTATGATGCGCGATGTGTTCTGTATATTCATATTGCAGCCTGGAAGCTGTTTTTTTCTATTGTGCAGCCTGCACCTTCAAGTTGTCTGGTCAAAGCGACAACAAACCAACATGTTATCGAACAATATTGCTTTAACGTTTTAACATGAAAGAACAATTTTACAAATGTGTGACAATACTTCAAGAGACAACAAACGACCATAATGATGTGATTTGCCAAAAATGCAATATCCACTTACATGCAAATTAACCGATACCTGTAATACAAGGTAATATCCCACAAATTATAAATAAAATCCTAGAATTAATTAAAAACTGCAGGACACACATAAATCAGACCACATGACAGTGGTGTGGAGCATGAGACAATTAAATAACTGGACAATGAGTGAGAATAAAAATGAATTGGCTTAAAACCACAGTAAGGAAAAACGCCCATACACGTGTGACCTGGAATTACAGGAAGGACTAAGACGAAGTTAGCATGACTACATGATGGTGATGAAATTAATTAAATATATAGAAGTGAAGAAATGTCCCGTATACTACAGTTATTCAGGCAGTAAAGGGTCACTTTTTATGTTTGTGCTGCACCTGTCTGTATGCAAGTACAATGGATACAAATTTATATATCATTTTGTTCATAAATCCTAGCTCTATCATACATCCTATGTGATGTTCCCAAATTTTGCTCTTTCTGTTTAAAATATGCGATCAAAGATAGCACGAAATTCAGGCAATAAGGGTTCAATTCAGGCAGTAAAGGGTCACCTTTCGTTTGAGCAGTATATATCACAATTTATGGCTGTTTGTGTGTTATTAAACCACAAATAACATGTGCAAGATGTATTTATTCCAATTAAAAGTTTTGTATCAAACACAAACTTGTTTACTATAGACTCCATTTCAGCATCAACAGAATGTAAACAAAACGTTCTGTAAAAGCCAGCTTTGGTCACTAGGACATAACAACTACATATACAGATGTTCAAAACAATTACCAAGGCACAGACGATATATGTGTACGTCATCATCGGGAAACTAATTCTATGTTTTTGATGTCAGATGATAATTAGCGCTTATAGAATCACAATCAATAACTGATTTGTAGAAAAATTAGTTGCTGAGAAATATGTTTTTATTTATATTTTATATTGGAAATACAAACTCAAATTAGTAATTACATTTGTTCCCAACATAATACGGCCCTATGTACAGTTAATAGCCTTCACTTACAAGTCACCAATCATATGTAGTATAGTGTTATAGTGTGTGATTGAATGTTTTGTGTTCATGATACAAACATATAGTAGTAGTAGTATAGTATATAAATCAGAGCAGAGGTGGCAACAGTTGGGGTGGATGGTGTGCAGTCAGGATAGGACAGCTTCATTCTTTATATAGGATAAACAGGGGTAAAGGCAATAAACTGATATAAAACACTGAAAAGTGGAAATTTACCAGAACAGAAGGTGGCGGACAAGATCATTTGATCGTTTCAAGCACCTTGAGAGATTGCATCCCAAATCCCAAGTGGATCAGTCATAAGATGCATTGTGGATTGTACTGTCTTGGGTTGCCTCAAGTTACTGTCTATAACTTATTTAATTGCATATCTTTAACTCACATATTTTACTCATATTTAATTGTCGGTGAAATATCAAAGGGCAATATTTATTTTTGGACAGTACACATTTTATATGTTTTGTAGTTTTTAAATTAATGACACAAACACACACAAAACTGACAACATATTTATTTGGCCTACATGTTTATATGACCATGAGTAGCAAATGTTGTGTACTCATTTCATTGCAACATGTGCAGCACTTACCTGTGCCAAATCTGATTGACAAAACTGACAACATATTTATTTGGCCTACATGTTTATATGACCATGAGTAGCAAATGTTGTGTACTCATTTCATTGCAACATGTGCAGCACTTACCTGTGCCAAATCTGATTGACATATACATGTATCAAATTAATATCATTGGTTTGTGAGCTGGCCACTTATCGCTTTATTTGTGGATCACGATTCAAGCAATTTAGATCACATTTGTATTCAACATATACATCAAGAAAGAAGCAAACACAAAACTAGGACTTGCAATTACTTTCATTTTGCTCTGATCCAGAAACACAAGGTAAAAAGGTAAACGTTACTACCAAGGAAGTCGCGAATGACAGTGAGTGTTGGGTATATCTCGCCACTGGTATGAGTAGGCCCCCTATACCCATTTGCACCAAGCACCCAACCCACCCTCAGTTGTGTGTTAATTTTAAATTATATTGGGACGGTATAATCGACCTGCCAACTAGCACTGCATGAAGTGCCTGGATTCATCCCTGTCAGAGGTTACTATCACAGCAGTTACATGGCACACGAACTGATTGTACACAGAATGCAATGTACTAATATATCTATTTATAACGGAACAATTGAAATTACAAAATTATCATTTGGTGTTTATATATTCTTTTTATTTTGTGGTTTTCTCTGGGAGGATTATATGGCTTGGGCACTCCATTTGGTGGATGCACCTTATCATATACATATGGGCACCATCCCTTGGGCGAGATCCAACATCCTGAATCCAGGTAATTATATTCACACCCTCCTTAAGGATGTAGTGACAGGTCTGGTGTTTGATAAAAATGTTCAAGCTAGAGAATCATGCCTGATCCGGTCCAACACAACTGTTATAGTTAGAGCATATATACACCACAAATTGTCCACAATTACCTAGCTGCATAGGTTGAAATTGTTCTCAATTATTTATATGTAAACCCAAACCAGTTATTATACCGGTATAGTGGGGAATAAGTTGTTTTTAGACCAACTGGCAACAGCAGAATATTTTGTTTCTATTTTTTGTCAAAATTTTGGTCTGAAAGTGTCCATTATTTGGGAAATTTTCCAACCTTAGGGGTTGTGGGGTTCGACATTTCCAACAGTTGGAAAGTTTGAGACACCAGTCCTCAGATGAACATTTTCAAACAAAGGGCGGGGCTTTGGGAGATTAATTGTCTGTTTCAATGGGGGGGGGGTAATTCGAAATTCCAAGGTGGAGGTCACCAATGAAGGCCCTCAGGCCACATCCCTGTCCCTCTCACACCCCTTGTGGGTGGGTTAATAATTTGGCTTGGATACCCCCCCCCCCCCACAACATGTACCTCAAGAATTCCAACTGCTAGAATTTTTCAACTTGGCACCCTGTATAGCTGGAAATGTTCCAACTGATAGCCATTACAATCTAATTATTTTACGACCATTGGAAAACATTTGACTGTTGGTCTAAAAAAAAACATTCACTCTTCATTCAATTCTGGTTGGAAAATTAAACTATAAGAACAATTTCAACCTATATTATGTCTCAAATTGCCAATGAAGGCATGAAATGTTACTATGTTTTATTATTTCCAACGTATGCTAATCATTAGAATTCAATTGACATGTTTGTATTCAGTCCGTGATAGCACGTGTGATCGACTGTAAACAAAAGCATGTGACCCGCTATTGACAACGGAAGTAGGTCGAAGCAAATTAAATGTTTACACAATAAGACATATTTAACTTTTGTGGGGGTCTGGGAGATGAAAAATCAATAATTTGTTAATATTTTACAGTGCTTAGTTTGGGTGTATTTTATTCTGTTTTTTATTGGCAGCAGCCGATCTACAACTTGACATATTTTGTTGACCTATACTTTTCTCCGATGCGTTTCCACTGTCCGTCAGAAAAATTTAATTAATTCTGAAATTACCGTCAGAACTCGCCACAAATTGCAGATGATATCCAACACATATTCATTCTCAAGAATCAACAGGATTTTCGGAGATCAAGTGCATCTGTGTCTTTTGCCACGACGATAAACAGCAACTGACCCGTTACTGCCTGTGACCCGTTACTGCCTGAATGACTGTATATATATATAAATATAAGATGCGTGTGAAACTGAAAACGAAATAAATTAGTAAATGGAACGATGGACAATCTATACAGATGAATGACGAGGTCCAAACTGAATGAAATGAAACGATAAATAATTCAAACCAATATAAAATATAAAACACTGTAAAACGAGACACATACATGTTGGCGAGTATATGGTAGACTAGAATGTTCGAATCCAGAGGTATGTATAGCGAAGCGATGATAGAAAGACGTATGATCAATATATTGGTATATTTGATTCAGTCCAATTCTAGAAGCTTAAAATCTGGTTTCGCTTAGCAGTTGCATATCAAGAGAGTTCAACAAAAGCGTTCAACAGTTATATCACTATACATGTCCTATATATAGGCCTATGTATACGTGTATATGTACGCGATACAGAACCATGGAAGAACACACAAGATTGTGACAGTTCCACTATAATACCTGATACAGATGTAATACTATGTTAAACGTTCTTTAATTCTTGTTTGATCCAAGGCTATTTTTTCGACTTTGTGGATTTTCTTGACGTATGAGGCGGACAAGCTGAAATGTTCAAACATACTTTATAGCAGTATAAACATAGCATATTGGCCCATGATATATACAAAGTTGGTGTTGTCAACGAGATATTAAGCAGACCTTGCATCGACCACGACTTAACTGTGTGGCACTTCAAAAAATATAATTGTACAGCGTTTCATGGTGAATGAATCAGTAGCCTATGTAGTCGACTGTGAATTGTTTAATTAAGTTCTTAATTTGTTCATGAAGACACACCAATGTCACTTATGTAAGGTACTGGAACGCTGTGGCCTATATATAAGGAGTGGAAATGTTGGGGCCACCATGCAGTGTCAATTCTCTGAGAACTTGTTTCAAATAGAATTGTGGTATATAAGACGGACGAAATCCATTCTCAAGATGTAAATTTAAGTTCCATGGCAGTTTTGGGCAATATATATTCGTGGAAATCGGTAGCCGAGCGGTAGCGTACTGGTCTCTCGTGCTGGCGACCGGGAATCGCAACATGGTCAGGGTATTCTGACAAAAAAAATCATTCTTCTGCATGTGCACCACCATCGTTCTCCTCGGGAAAGGAGCTCCACCTAAGTTGCTATATAACTTGTGCTCCAATCCCAATTCGTTCATCCTATATTAGTTTGTTATAAACAAATTTGTTTGAAATGTATATATGGGATGCTCAATAAAATATGAAACAACAAAAATCAGAACTCGGTCATACAGGCCTATACCAAGTTTGTCAGGCTGAAAAGTCTCATTCGAGATCACTGAATAAAGATCCGAATGCAAAATGGCGACTTCCCCCATTACAACAGTTGTCCAGTTGTCGCCTATGCAGTACGATCCGATCAGGTGCGAACATTAATGGCTGACCCGTGTATATATATACACGCTATACTGATAGTCACCACAGGGTTATAATATCAATTAACATAATTACATTGCCATTTATATGCATCCATATATGTATATGTTGCTACTTATTTTCTTGTCTTGTTATTCTATGTTAGTGTATCAAATAAACTTGATTGATTGATTGACTATCAGCTCTATGGTTTGTACTGAGTTTTGTCTGTTTATGGGCATTTTTGCCAGCCAGGAGGAACTCACCATGATGTTTTATGTCTGGTACAGATAATGTATTTATGGACTGCACGTCTTGCTCTTTGATTCTTATAATAAATGGTATAATGTTACTCGACCGTGTTATCAGCACCTGGACCAGTGCGTCTATAACCATAATTAATTCCTGCACTGAAATTTCTACAGACAGATAGAGATACAGATTCATAGTTTTGGTTTTTATCGTTTTATCTCTGCGTGAAATATGGGAAGCACAATATATTATTCATCACAACAGGACTTTCTTTAGTCTGATTCCTGTTCGGTGTCTCCATATTGAGTATATGTCTTATATAAATACTGTACATATATAAATATAAATATCATTACACCTGCAGTGCCTCGAAATGGAATGGAAAAAAGACACCACCGTGTTAACACGGGTCCGGTGTATACCCTCGTACTTAAACATTATAATAAAAGCATATTGCATGTTCACAAACAAATATATACAGATTTATTATAATAATATGGTGAACAGTTGGCCTCTTTGTGAATGCCTGGAATATACTTCTTAGATGAGGCTACACATATTATACAACGGAAAGACAGGAAAGAGCCTTGGTGCACACAGGATATGGTGTAATGATATACCACAGTACTTATATGACATACTCAAATATGGAGACACCGAACAGGAATCAGACTTAAAGGGGGTAAGGGGTACTGTACTCACTTGCTGTTGTTGGATTCTAAATTATCTGCTTCGTTGAATAACGTAACCATGCAGAGTTCCAATATTTTACTGTCTGCATGCTGATCGCGAAGTAATGTTACAGATGACAGATAAGCCGGAATACAAAAATAGAACGCTCGACATCGAGATATTTTTGTAGAGTTTTCAGGTAAATGTATCAAATAAATGTTATATTATATGCATATTAGTCCCAGATACTCATTAATTTTATTGTATAGTCAGCGAGTGGCTTGAGTTCATGCCCCGCATCAACACGTTTTTTGTTTACACGATGTGTTACGCGTTGCCAGATCCAATATCTGTCAGTTAATTCGAGTACGTCTTGTACATTAAAATTCGTAACTTAGTTTTGCAATTTTGAACTAAAAGTCAGCATCCCCCATAGCAAATGGCCCCAAAACACCTAGTTCGTTTCTTGGTGTGTGTCCTCTCTGCAGCCAACAAAACGGTAATTAATTGGTCCTTGATCATAATATGAGACATTTTAGGCATATATATGTATGTATAACTGGAGCCAGTGAATGAACACATTACCTCTGCGTCCCTCTCCTCTTGTGAGCATTTGATAGGAATTTGTCACAATAACCAACTGTCGGTATCTTCGGCCAACATATATATACAAGAAAACCATAGTCAGAAATGGTAACGCCACCAAGATCATATTATTAGCCATAAATCTAAATTATAATATAAAATATATTGGTTACATGAATGCACCGCCTCATAATTCCGTTAAAACAACTAATCCTTCAAATTATTACAAAAAACTACGGCTTACTACTGCAGGTTTCTCATTCACCACACCAGAAAACTTCTAAATGCGGATAAAAAATCGGAGGCATTGTGTTCCCGCCAAGAGTGCATGGCCCAGCCATTGTTCATACCTAAACGTCGAAAGCAATTAACGCGGTCATAATGGTTACATACTGCAACTATAAGACATCCAGCGAATACACACCCCACGAAAACCCGAAATGTGTTGTCCTGCGAGATATCCCATCGCTATAGCTCAATTTGACACGGCCAGATTAACCATTCTACAATATCCTAAAACAATAAAGCTTCTCAAATCATCGGCATAGTCAATAGAACTTTCACGAACTTGGACATTCCAACTACAACTTTTACCGGACTCGGGGTCGCAGTACAACTTTAACGCGTCCCAAAATAACCGCATTCGAGGTAGCACTATACAGCTTTTAAAGCGACCCACTCTATTTATAAAACCTACATATGACCACGAGATTTTATAATTTGGCCCACAGTATACTCCGTAGGCGTTAATAACACTGTTTAATGATTTGTGTATTGGTGTGTGGGAGGCCATGCGTGCATGGAGCGAGAAACGGCAATTTTACAACGATGTATACTCGGGAAGATTAGTGTTTCGTAACAGTTATATGTTCCGGTGATAGCCTGACAGGCCTGCACACAGTAACACACTGGATCGGAAGTCATCATGGAGACAGTTATCTGGGTCATAAATGTTTCATGTGAATCATGTCACGTTATATAAATTATGCCGTGAAGATTTAGAACATGGAAGATGCAAGCAATATCGAGGTTAAACTAATGTCGAGTTATGTACGCGAAAAATTGGAAATAAAGCCAAAGGCAATGAAGCCACAAAGACGATTTACAAATGTATGCGTGTTGGAACCTTTACTCTGATAGGATTAACGAGATTGAGTTCGGCCTTTAGCTCCAGTACAGTTCATTGTTCCCTGTATACGCCGCATCTGGTTTCCATTTTGCCACAAGTGTTTATAGTCCATAAATCCTCAGCTTACAACCGCGGCGGTATGGGCCACGGATTATTTAGTCAGTCCCTGCCTGTGTGTCGCGAAAAATCCATCCACGACGCCCAACTGTGAACTTAATGGGCGAGCCACAAAAGCTTCAGTGACGACGGCGGTGTCGACTTATACAAAATAACCACCGTGACTTATCTGATAGCCGTCGAACCAAGACGGAGCAATAGTTTCGCTTTTCGCACAACTATCAATCTTGGTTCGAAGCCAATGACACTGCAACGGAAATTACTGCGAGCGGTTATTCGCGAAATATTTTATGAATGTTTTATGACTCTATATCAGATTACAGCTAATTTACGCGTAATAAATCCGAGTAAACCGGTTTATCAGAATAATGGTCGCTATAGATTGGTCTATACGACGATACACGTGGAGATGCGAGATATATAGCGGCTATATTGTGAGCCCATGAACTTGGGCTATACGTTTGGAAGGAAAATAAGAACTAATGTAGGGACATGGCTTAAACAAATGTAGGATGACAACAGCCACATGCAACATTTTATAGATCTCAGTAAGATCACATCAACCACAACATTTTATATAACTCAATTTAGCTTAGCACACTGGGAGAGGAGGTACCCATAAGTAAGACCAGCACTTGTCATCCAATCCATTGTTGTCTATAAAAAAAATTGTGTTATATAACATCTTTCATATATTTAGACAAATAAATATATTTAAACTAATATAACTGCTTATTAATCTCGAACAGAACATACCTATTCATAGTGTTAAACTTAGAATGGATATATATTTTTTACTCTCAGGCTTATAGCAGAACAAATTTGGATATGTGAAATGTTTTTGTTCTTATTTTTTTGGGACGAAATCTTAACATCAATAGATCCATATATAGTTTTATTTAGATCCACAGTTGACGCTTATGCAGAACATTTTCAGGCATCCGTTTGCACAGAGATGCCGGAAACCAAAATGTTAATGGCAAGTTCAACTTCTAGTTGGCCAGATCGGGTCAATTGGATGCGAATCTAACCTTCATCTGAAATGATTAACCAGTGATGAGGACTGCCTTTTTAATGTTATAGCACCACCCGCATGCAGTGGCGATTAGGATAGACAAATTCAAGTTTCTTTAACCTTCAGATGCGTCAACCTTCAAAACGTTTGAAATTCTGAACCCCCATCTTGCCACTGTCCCCTCGGTGTCCATATAAACGTAACATGTGGGTCGCTATCTCTATACGTAATATGAACCTAATTGGAAGACAGTCCCCGACGAATTGAGTATAGTTATGTGCCGTCCAGTTAGGGTTAAAATACAGACAGCTATGCAGTAGTAAGTATGGAATGTTTGGGGGGGGGTATCATATATTATCAACAGAAAGAGTTAGCTCTGTGTGGCTAAAACTAATTTGAATGCATGCAGTATATGATAGTATGACAGACAATGCTTAAGCACTATTTTTAGCAATGTGACGAATCTACCATTAAAATGGTATTCCAACAATCGCTTGATAGGACACATTGCTTTCCTGATGATGTTGTGATTCGGTGAGACTGACGTAATTATACTGGTGGTAATAGAAATCCCTCAAAATAATCCAGACTCACTACTGCATATAGCTGTGGAGTCTGTGTTTTAACCAGAACTGTGTGCCACCATGCAGTCAATCACACACATGACCTGTTCTGTATATATGAAAGTAGCGTTGAAATTATAGACTCTATATTGCATATTTTAGAAAGTATATACAGTCATATATCTATCTTGGTCTGACATGTAACCATCGAGTTACATACTCCCATATTTACTGGCTACCATTTATATACCATTGTACTTTCATGGGACTTGGTGCGATCAATTTCATTTGTATGACAATTGACATCAAGCATGCATCGGCAAGCAATTCATTAATTTTCATGCGATTGAAATACTTATTTACAAATATCTTTTGAGAGGATAATAAGAACAATGTACGGTAAAACTCATAGAACCTGAGTGGGCATACTTAGACATCTGTTAATAATTTTTCGAGAAAAGAACAGTTTATCTGTTATATAAGTCTCATATGACTGTGTGGTGAATCCACATGACCCGGGGGTCAATGGTGGGGGGGGGGGGGGGTATACTCATCTTAATTTATAACAAAAGGCCATGACGTTCTTAAAATTGGCCTTCATAGATTTCGTTAAACAGATCGTTTATCCATATATAAGATATATAAGCATGCATATATAGACACAAGTGTGTCGTGTGTCATTGCATATCCCATCCTTGCCCCTCTGCGGGCATCGGATGAGAAAGTCGCTACCGGTACCGATAGAAGCCCAATTTCTTTGGTACAATTTGTTCTTTCTATTTGAAGAGTTTATGATCAATTAATCAACTTTGTTGTCCCTTACACCAGTGTATGGTCAAATTAATGTACAGTAACATAAACGGACTAATTACATGAAATAAAGTATAACATATTAATTTTTAAAAACTTGGAATATAATGGTAAATGATTCAATTATAACAATTGATAATGCGCACTCGGCCAGCATCAAACCAGAAGAGTATCGATTGGCCCTGTGGGCCAATTAATAAACTTTGTATAAACAAAGTATATCCGTACATCTATAAAATCGCAACTGTCTTAAAATTGCTATTAAAATGAAAACTGACCGCAACTTGCATGGATATTTACTGGATATAGATTGTAAAACTTGCTGCTGGGCGCGATACAGACTGGGCAATACATATTTCTATATAGGAGAATACTTTAATAATAATTTTATATATTTTAGGAACTTTCAATGATTAAAACAATATCGTCATGCTATTGACCCGCTGAAAGGTGGCTCATATATATAGTTGTATCCCAGGCCGCAATAACATAATAACCAAGTTGGCACGATATAACACGTACAAAGAAACCGTTAACTAATACCTCAATTACTGCGCGTATAAATACTCCAATATTTATCGCCACGGGGCGTTGCCACACCGTGAAGTATTTATGATTTGGAGCACCCATCAAGAACAGCTAGAAACCCATCCATCACCCACTCTCGGGCTGTTATTGTTTTGGCAACTTTCTGTAATCATTTCTCGACTTCTTGTCGATTCGTACATAGCGTTTCTCTTCATGATCGTTGATTATCTCGAGTTTTTAGGTTCATGTTGATAGATGTATCTGTTGATGTTTCTGTTGGAGAAGATTGCCTTCTAGAAATTGAGATAAGAGCCCACTGGGTGTTGATTAATCCCACTAGAAATTTGGATATCATTCGACTCAGGCTTGGCGCGGCCAGTTTTATAGGTCGCTCTTATTTGATTTGCTGTACTTAAAGATTATCTATGTTCTTCCCGACACCACTTCCGACATAATCAACAACAACAAAAACAAAACAACACAAAACAATAACAACAGCAACAAATGCAACATTTACATGAAACTCGTTCTGAAGGCATCGTTGCGTGTATTGTTGCTCCTAACAAACGCAAGAGAAACATTTGGTGGTACAACTATTTAAACTAAAATTGGTTAAAAAGATAGATTGTTAATAAAACATTGTAGCAATATTCTGAAAATTGCCAAACTTTATATCCCAGTTCGTGGAAATAATTTGGAAAAAAAAACTTCCCAGTGACAGAAGCTCCTGTTGGTTGTTGTCGTCACCCACATATTTGTAACTGTGGAAAAACTCTAATCTATCGCCGCCTATATCGTTGTAAAGTTTCCAGCTGAGACCGATTTCAGTAGATTTTATTTTGGCAGTAGGACCATATACGATCCTGATTCTAAAATAACAATCTTATCGTCATATATCCTTTATTTTTCAGTCTGTATAGTATATGACTGATGCTGTTTCATGCACGAAACTTCTAAGTGTTGAGTAGTTTGAACAGCAATTCTTGGTATACGTCGAAGCTTAATAACTGCGCGTTGTGCATCTGGCCAGCGTGTATGTATGTTGGACGAACAAATAATTGAGAGGAAATGGAACGAGAATTTGTATGCAAATACCCAAACGGCATGCAGTTAGGAGAGAAGCAAATAGGGTTCCCATTCAATGGACGTAAATCAAATGTCTGCGTGTGTCTAAACCACACTTGTTTGTTAGCCCACCGATTGAATAGTATTCAGAAGCTTGGCTACGGTCCAAAACTAATAAGAAATGTTAGAAGTTTGTGTTGTATGTCGAGGAAAAAATTGCAGTGATTTTATTTGCAATTAAGCGTGTGGGTTATTGTATGTCTGTATAATATGCAATCGTCTGGTAACTTATCACTTTACGGCAGTGCTTAATGCTTCTATTTACACCGAACTGGAGCTGTGTGACTAGACTTCTGGAATGCCAAGCCGAGACCCCGTCTTATCAAATGGCGTAATCATATAGCTAAACTAGCTGACATAATAAGTTAGTTGCATATGCAGTACATATTACTAGTTCGCCTATGGCAGAAGATTTGTATAGACGAATGCCAATGTTATCGTGTATGCCTCACAAGAGATCTAACACTGTGCGTGGTTCTCGATGCCATAATGATTTTTTATTTTATATGTTCACGGTCATTTTAAAGTCGTATTTTCTCATAAGTGTATGTTATTTCGGGAAAAAAGTCATTCGTGGTCGTCAAAGTTAATAATGCCTTTGTAAAATTATTGCATTGTTTTATCTTTATTGTTGTCTATTGTATTAACGACTATAGATACATAAATTTAACGTACAGAAAATCATTCCCTACATTTTCGAATTGTGGGGATTTTCAACGGTCGCAAATCCCCGCAATTCAACGAAAAAACAACAGTTGTTCCAAAATGAATGTCATAATATTCATGTTTGCACGATTGATTCATTGTTATGACGAACAACGTTACTGTCATCGGGTGCAAAGATAGACGAACATTTACATCGACTATGTGGTATAATTATGTTATGCGTGCAAGATTGTTGTGAACAATGGAGATGATATAAAGCTGCATATCTTCTGGAAATGGAATATATTATTGTTGGCACAAGTTTCAATAGCGTCTCTTATCGCGGTATCAGTCAGTTGGTCGACCTGATTCGTTGGGTCACGCAAATGGTTCACAAACAAATAACACGGAAGAGCAATCAATGAAAAATCTCTTTTCCGATATGTGGATGTTATTATCACCAGAACATGAAGGGTCAGGTGTCACGAATCACCATGCATGCTCGGAGCGCGCCACAAACCTGACGCATGTATGGGACCGGCTTCGTCTATCAATGGGGGACCAATTAGTTCGCAAATATAGGAGATCATTTCATCGGTCTCTTAAGGTTCGCTCTCAACAGACTCTTAAAGCCATAAAATCGATTTCCTGAAGGAGATTCACAAACACACCATTGCCGCAAGCGACGGCCGTCAAGCATAGCGTGTTTCTCGTTAATATTGCGGCTCATGGATATCGGATTAATATGGCGTCCTACTCCGGCGAGTCAGGAGTGGAAAACGAACGCCCACAAATATCGGCCCGGGCGGTGCCATGTGACACAGTGTTATTCCTTGTCATCTGGCGTGATCGATGATTATCACCTTGCTCGGCGTATACCGGACATCGATCGAACAGAAACTCGCGGTTATATCCTTCATGACAGGATGCCAATTATATGAAAGATGAAGAGCATGCACGCTCCTTACACAATAGATCCCATCTGACTGCAGCGTCAGGTGACTTGCGACGCCTTTGTTTAGAGGTTATATTACATTCTGGTAGAACTGTATGAACGGAACACCACTCTGAACACACCTTTCCTTCTTTCTCACCGCTATCTTTCACCAGCATCATGTACCGGGCTTTGTATCACTCAATGCGGGGCGGTGGAGATATGAGTCTGGCATATAGATTCAGCCTGTTGACATCGACTGTACAAAATAAAGCGGCTGTGTAGGACGAATTGAAGAGCAATGGGCACACACTTCAGAAGGGCACTTTTCCCAATTTAAAGGATATCAGTTGTTAAAATGGGCCCTTCAACACAGGGCAGTCGCTCAGTTGGTAAGGTGGATGACACATAAGGCCAAAATAAGCCATCCAGCGATTGTGAAGCTGGTTCAAATCCGGATAAGCCATGTGTACGCGCCCCACCACCATTCTACCAAAACCTGATATAAATCCAAAATAAATTGTTATAGTCACGTGTTTATTTATCATCTATTGGGAGCGGAGGTCATGTAAGTTTGACTGGACTTGTCCTCAAATCCCTTATATGCAATGTATTCTGTATACGTAATTATAATTAAAATATGTTTAAATCAAATCACCATTATGTAACCAATTTCAAATTATACAAATTTGACACCTCATCTCATATAGTATACCAAAGCCTGTTGTGTTTAATATGTTAATCTATGACTGAATATATACTTGTTGTAGGAAGCCAGAACATTTGACATTAAATATATATGTTTAAAATAAACGCTTATTTGTTATCCACACATATAGGGAAGGTAACCTGGTTCGTATATCTGGGCAAGTTTGTCAGTTGCTTTCCGTGCATGGGGTCCGTGGTTTCTGCATGCGGTCTTTCTCCTAGCCACAAAACAGACAAGGTCGTGGTATGGCCTAGCTCGCGTCTGATATGACGATAAACCACAAATTAACCAAATTAACATGCTTTATATGTCATGGAATTAGCACGCAAATGCAGAAAATCATATGCAAATGCAAATGCACAAGAATATGAGCCTGGGAATGTTCGCGACGAACCAAGACTGAGTTATATAATTATGAACATCAGATTGGGTGTACTATAAATACGACACAATAAATGCAGAAACTGTTTAAATAAAAGGTCAGCTGACCACAGTGTCCCCCGAAAAAGTGGCAAGTCCTCTATATACATGTTGCACATCTCCAATATGTGGATAACAATACTCTGAAGTTTCAAATATCTACAATCAAAACTGTAGGAGGAGTTGATTACACCACGAAGGTACCCTCATACAGAAAATTATAAAAAATGTTGAAATTTTCTAAGTCGAAAAGGGTTAATAACTCTGTCAAAAAATAATGTTTCCGTCATCTATATACATGTTACACATCTTCAATATATGGGCAACAATATTCTGAAGTTTCAACTCTCTAGGATGAAAACTGTGGGAGGAGTTGATTACACCATGAAGGTACCCTCATACTGAAAATGATAAAAAATGTTGAAATTTTCTAAGTCGAAAAGGGTTAATAACTCTGTCAAAAAATAATTTTTCGGTCATCTATATACATGATGCACATCTTCAATATATGGGCAACAATATTCTGAAGTTTCAAATATCTGGGATGAAATCTGTAGGAGGAGATGATTACACCATGAAGGTACTCAAAAGTTTGACGGACGGACGGACGGACGGACGAACGGGCGGACAGACGAACGGGCGGACGAACGGACGGACGGACGGACCCCGTTTCTATAGTCCCCCAAAAATAAATTTTTCGGGGGACAATAACCACCACTGACTTCAATCCCAGCCATGCACCTGCGGCAAAATATATACCAATAGCTATACTCTTGTTTTAGTACTGTTGATTTATTTTGCTTCACGTGTCGACATCTTGAGTGTCATAAACAAAGGTGCAAGTATCTGAACTTCAGATACTTGCACCTTTGTTTATGACACTCAAGATGTCGATTCTGAAGCCATGTTTAGTATTATATCAAGTAAGACCCGTTGCGATGTTGTAGGCCATATATCCTTAGCTATCACCTGCTGCTGATATTCATCTGCTAACAAATATCAGGATTGTCGAATATTCATGCCTGCATGACACCAATGATTCCTGTGTTTTATGGAGATGTTAACCAATTCGTTTCTTTAAAAATAGTTTCTCATAAATCTGGATATCAAAATAATATCGGACCCAGCAGAACCGGCACGTATCTGCTTGCAAATGTATTTGCAATCTAGATCTCACCCCCTCCGCTCATATAGTTATGGTCTTCACAGCACGTGCAGCAGGCCACTGCGCCCCAGGGATGTTAATGGGGAACCATATAGTAAGCCAACGCACGGAGAAGATTGATTGTGGGACATCAGTGAAGACACGAGATGTTGACTTGATCAGAACTAGATTGAGTTTGATTATATTGATCAGAACGGACCAACTAGCGGCGATGGTTTTCATCTCGCAGCACGAACAATACCTATTGGTACTATGGCCAGACAGCATGGCAGACACATAAACGCAACCCATTACTATACAGTGCGTGCAATAGTCAGATCTCCTATATATCGATTTGTTCAATAGAATACCACGATGGATACGAAGCGAGCTATATACGCAGGTTCCGATTTATACCCCACAGCAGGGTATCTATATATACGAGAATTGTGTATGCAGACATGAACAGTCACAAAGAAAAGGTTAAAAAATGGCGTGTAACTTGTATGCCACATAAGGCAACAACGACGTTTCAGAGTTTACCCACATACCAGGTGTCTGCGTTGGAATTGTGAGGACAACATAAGCCGTCCAGCAATTGCGAAGCTGGTTCTAATCCCAAATGAGTGCGGATTTTGAGATCCTTGCGCACAGGGAATATTGCCCGATTAGTTTAAACTTATATTAAGCTAACTCGGGTTAATGTATCGGAGCATGCACACGTTATATACAAAACTTACAGTTGCTTCTCTCCCAACAGAAAATTACAAACATGTAACAATATACATAAGATGACATTAATTGACATGTCCATGATATCGCACACAAAAAAATGAACAAATATTTATGGAGACAAACCGTCATCCATGTTTCACAAGTGACAGAAACCGACACGTCTATTTATATACGGGCAAGTTTGTCAGTTGCTTTCTGGTGGTCGGTGATTTCGACGTGCATTTGAGTGATTTCCCAGTGAAATTAGCCCTCGCGCGGTCTTTCATCAACCCATAAAATTTATATATAGAGAGATAGAAGGATTTGTGTACCCACCCAAAGGGCGGCACAAGGACGATTGTGAATCAGTCCGCGTAAAACGCACAATGTCGTGATATGGCCTATATTGAGCCTGAAACGACGATATACCACAATGATCCAAACCTCATGCAGAGTTACATTAACCAAGACGAGCAACGCTGTATTCTGTTTGATTCTGCGATCAATTATGTCCTCGCGCGAACACGAGAACCGCACGCTGTGCATTGTTATTGAATTGTTCATTACAGAATTCACAGTAACGGAACTCGTTTTCTTCAATATTTTCTTGCTATTTGCGTATAGCCCGACAGTCACGCGATATCTTCATATTACATATATATACTCAGAGGAACAGGGAGAAACAACTTATTGTTACTGATTTGTCTGCACGATAACCCATAATACAAAACCATAACCCCACAACTGTGAGGCCCTTTACATGCAATCCGCAAGATGCATGCATGGCCATGTTGTTTATTGGTTTCGTTTATTTTGACTTTTATCCTCGTTTCAGTCGTTCTATAGTTCATATCACTACATAAATTATGCTTTTTATTACATTGCACATGGAGGAAATATCTCGTAGGAGTCCAATGTATTTATGGTTTCATGTCAAACTAATTGCAACACAAAGTTTCTCAGTTGGAATAAGTAGGCCTATACATTAACCCATCACAAACAATCAAGAAAGGCGAAATTGATGAATTTTGTGGGATAAATTTGTCAAAATTTTGTAAAATACTTAATTTATGGCTTTTCAAGAATGTTTAGAAAAAGCTTTATTTCACAAGGCCCTCTATATATTTGTATATCCATTTTGTGGAGTCCAGAATCCTGATTACAAAACAGAAAACATTATCCAGATAAGTTGAGTATTTTTCGAGTTATGTGCCTCCAAAATTAGGGGTTTATCTAATTTCGGAGCCTCAATTTCTAAGAATTAGCTAAATCCACATTTTATGGTCTAGTATTTTAAAAACTAGAGAAAAAGGGATATCTTACTGTTGTATTAATTTCCTCACTAGATTGTGCACAAAAGTGATTTCTTTATGCATCTATGATCGAGATGACAAAAATATTTTTAAACAAATTTTGTATTCCGTTCTATGGACTTAGCCAAATTTGCCTTTTGACACAGAACTGGTGTGAATATCATATTTGAGGTCATACCAACTCAATAAATTGATATCATTATGCCCTGTATTTCTCATAGCCGCTTAACTCTTTCGCTGCCAATCGCGACTATATTCGAATTACCCATAGACTGCCTATCGCGACTATAGTCAAAATCGGGTACATGTTGACTATATATATTCGAATTACCTATACACTGCCTATCGCGACTATAGTCAAAATCGGGTACATGTTGCCAGAAGGACTGGTGTGATATTGTTATAGTTAATATTGAGTGTGACTTTAAAAGAGTTTGTTGACTTCATGTTTGAGGGATTACCTCCCTTGGCTTTTTGTACATGTGACTTCCTGAAGTTGAAATTATAGAATGTGATAGAATCTAATCTTGTTCAATATAAACTATCTACGTGCTATCAATCTATATAGCAAGATCCAAACATGACAACTGGCGACGTAGATGGGATTTGTGAAATATTTTTCAAGAAAATGTTGTAAATTGAACTTTTATTGCATTTTTTGTCTTGCAAATCATGGCGATTTCCCTGCCACCATTTCCTGCTTTCGACACTTCAGATGAATCATCCGTTGCATTGACATGGCATAAATACCTTGATATAGGTTTGGGAACTTTCTGTTTGCAACATAAATTAATGATTCGGCCAGAAAGAAAGCGCTGTTGTTGCATTATGCAGGCCCCGGCGTGTATGACATTCATGAGACAATTGAAGTTGAACCAGTACCAGTTGCGCAGGGACAACAAGCATCTGATGTTTATAAATTATGATACTTGTGCAGAGAGCTTGAACGCATATTTGGCTCCAAAGAAGAATTTGACGTTCTAACGTTACAAATTCAGACAATGTCAGCAAAATTCACACTCGTTTGCAACAACAGTCAAAAGCTTGCGAGTTTCACGATGCCGCAGATGAAATAAAGTCGCAACTCATATTTGGTATATCATCTAAGATTCGTAGACAGGCTCTTCGAAATAATATGGCGTTGGGTGACATTCTAAAAGCAGCGCGAGCTTTAGAAATCTCCGAAGTAGAAGCATCTGAAATCGAACATTCTAATATATATATAGCCACTGGGAGAGTAGATACTGTGGATAAAGTCAAATCTAAAGTGGACCAACTTAATTCAGCTTCAAAATTCATTCGGAATCGTGGTCACAGTCCGAAACAATCTTTCCATCGTAAATCGGCTACTCCCAAGTCGTGTTTTTTTTCTGTGGAGGACAGTATCCTCACATCAACCAGATTTGTCCTGCAAAGGGACACACGTGCTGTTTTTGCGGCAAAGATAACCACTTTTCGCGAGCTTGTCATTCTAGAACTAAAACCGCTAAAGAAAAAACGTCATCAAATCGTCAACTTGACAAAAATAATCATCAAAACAAATCACATCACAAAGGAAAGTATGACGCTATAGCAGGAAAAGCGCACATGGAGTGGACTATGTATAAGTCTGATTCAGATTCATCAAACAATGAGTATGTTTTCTGTACGGCTAATTCGGCAAATTCTGATTCGCGTCCACATACCGATGTCAAAATTACTGATCTAAAGGTAAATGTGCTTTTGGAGTCTGGTGCGTCAGTAAATGTGATGAACATTGACACATACAAATCGTTAAATCCGATTCCGAGGCTGGAGAAAGTTCGCTCGAATGATCGTCGAATATTCGCATATATATAATGGGAAGGAACCATTACCAATGCATTGCAAATTCAGTGTCTCTATCGAAGTAAGCAACCGAACGGCAGTCGCGACGTTCTACGTTGTTAAAGGAGAATGTGAACCGTTGTTGAGCTTCAAAACGTGTCAGAATCTCGGACTTATTCAGATTGTTTATAACGTCTCTAATAAATCATCTTGCGACAAAATCATTCAAAGATATGAACATTTGTTTACCAGTGTTGGACAATTGAAAGACTATGAAGTTAAATTTCATATTGACGAACAAGTTCCTCCTGTGGCTAAAACGTTTAGACGTATTCCATTTCACATGAGACAGAAAGTAGAAACGGAACTGTACAATCTTGAGAAAGACGATATCAATAAGCGTGTAACTGATTCAGCGACACTGTGGGTATCGACAATCGTTGTTGCGCCAAAGCCGAATGATCCAGAAAGAATAAAACTATGTATAGACATGAGATGTCCAAATAAAGCAATCTTGCGTGAACGACATGTCTATCCAACGGCTGATGATATAATGTACGTGGCAAATGGATCTAAATTATTTTCTAAAATTGATTTACGACAAGGGTTTAACCAATTATATAGTCTTACATCCAGACTCCAGATTCACCACAACGTTTGCTACTCATGTCGGATTGTGGCGATTTAAGCGTCTAAATTTCGGTAGTTGTAGTGCGCCGGAGAAATTTAACTATATATTTGGTGAATCAAGTATACTGTCTGGAATTCCGAACGTATATAATCAGCGTGTCAGATGATATCTTAATTCATGCCAGAACAGAAGTCGAACACGATGAGACATTAGTGAGCGTGTTTCAGAGGTTGGACGAACACAATTTAACTCTAAATAGACACAAGTGTGAATTTAAACAGCCCGAAGTCAAATTCTTTGGAATGGTTTTCACCAGCAATTGTACCAAAATGGTTCCAAACAAAGTTGAATCTATAAGAAACATTCGTGTTCCACAATCGCTATCTGAACTTCGATCGTTTCTCAGTATGGTGACGTACGCTTCGCGCTACATTGCGAATTTCGCCACGTTGAGTGAACCGTTGAGACGATTGACCCCACTCATCGATAATAAAGTTTATTCTGTGATCAAGAAATGCCTCGCGTGTCAAGCAGTTGGTGTGAAAATACGCACAGAACCACTGTGTATGAATGTGCTTCCTGATCATGTGTGGGAAAGTTTCTGCTGATTTCTGAGGTCCTTTGCGAGAAGGTGGCTATCTTCTGGTAGTGGTATATATATAGGAGTATTCGCGATTCGTTCAAATAGAACCTGTGTCTTCTGCTGTTATTATTCCGGCATTGAACAAAATGTTCACAACGATGGGTACTCCACGCACTTTAAAAACGGACAATGGAATTCCATTCAACAGTCATAAATTCAAATCATTTTCCAGATATTTTGGTTTCGTTCATGAGATGATAACTCCAGTATGGCCTCAGGCAAATGGGACGTCTGATAAGTTCCTGTTCAACATAAAGACGGTTCTTCTGACAGCTGATGTCGAACATAAGCCTTACCAGCAAGTGTTGTTCCAGTATTTACAGAACTATGTGTCAACACCACATTCAACGACAGGGGTTCCGCCATCATATCTTATCTTCAAATATCAAGTGAAGAATAAACTTCCGTCAGCATTGGACAATGCCGTACGCACAAATGATGATGAAATTCGAACGACAAACCGTGGGATAAAACAGAAAATGAAAGAAAGGGCTGATAAACGACGATGTGCTCAGCACACAACCATTAACGTTGGTGATATGGTTTTTGTGAGGCAAGACAGAAAAGGAAAGTTGGTGACCAGATTTAATTCCAAATACTATCGGGTAATTCATAATATAAACTTTCCTGAAGTGACAGCTAAAATTGGTCGATGGACGAAGTGATAAAACTGTTACAAGAAATGTATCACATTTCAAAGTTGTCTCTGCAGGGTGGAAAGGAGCTGAAGCAGCCAACAGACTATTCTGATGACTCCGACATGGAACATATACCTGCTTGAAGCTGATGAAATAATTATCACCAGACCATCCACTCCACCGATGATACGGATACCAATATATATGTTGCTTATAATGGGTTAATATACTTATTCCTACTAAGAAACATTGAGTTTTAATTATTTTCAGGTTTAGCACTTTTTTACTCATAAATGCAATGGACTATAGAGGATTAATTTCACATGGATATTAATTACATTGCACGTATAAAAATATCATCGAAAAATGTCAATTAACAGGAAATTATGTAGATTCATACAATATATATGTAACGAACTCCGAATCATATCCGCATAGCTAACTCATGTTGTTCTCTCGTCTAATTTTTTATATATTAAAGTGTTGTGAAACACTCCGGTATGGTGATCAAATAGAAATGGAGAATAATCTTGTTCAAAGTAGTAATTTTTCAAATAGTATATCCAAATTGACAACACACACCGTCAATTTTATAAATGAAATAAATGCAGTGACTCTCGGTGGCGAAATCGTTTTCGTTAGTGTATCGCTAATAGATGCGTCCCGAATCGAGTAGTAAATATTTACAATTAAGCGTAGTTCTAATGATGTTTTCTATGGACTGGTACGGTCGATTTGCTTCAATTTTTCGGCGATGTTAGAATGTTACATTCCTCCAGTTGTCATAGCGCCCGAATACTAACCTATCAGTTTAACCCACCCGAACAAGTACATATAATATATCATTAATTTGTATGTTGCACCGTCTCACAATGTTGACCGATATTGTAAAATGTATTGTTTTTGGTTTCTCTGCGCCATTATCGGATGGCTTGAGGAAATAAAACTATCTATCTATTTCGATCTGGTCAGCAACTGACAACCATTGATCGTGTCCAGTTAGAGGAACAATACGCACCCCTTTACTCGAATCACAAATCGGCGTAATTCGTGAATATTGATCCAGTAATTCTCCATCGCAGCATGGCGGCCTAATGGGCTTTGCAACTAACCGACTGAGCCATGCATAGATTACCCATACAGGGGAGGGAGAACTGTGGCATGATAGAGATATATTGAGAATAACATGTCTCTGGATGTTCGGAGTACGGGGGCCATCATGCATGCTGCATGCATATCCGTGGTCCGCGCGAGTTGGTAGTTGTGATACAATATGGATGTTGTCACCATTTTGAGTCATGCACTATTAACTTTTGGCTCCAAACGATATCATGCATATGCTAGTTCTCATTGCTGTAGTTGTGTTCCGACTTATACCATGCAGAGCGATTAACTTTTATAATAGTAAGAGGCTTTCAGTTGCATTCACTGATTAATCCATCACACGCAATAATATCTAGTTATTGTCACAGAAGTTTGTATCAATGTCCCTTGAAGATTTTTATGAAGTATATAAGTATTCGTTGCGTCTTAATTATCGATCATTTTACGGAGTTAGTAAGTGAAGAGGACTGCGAACGAGCTCGAGCTGCCTATAATTATGCTTTCAATATGTTATGTTAGATTGGCCGAAGCACGACATGAGTTGGTTGGTGACCAGGCAGTAGGCAATAACTTGACGGCCATCTTACAAGTCACATTAAAATCTCGACAGGCGACAGATTTAAATCCGGTGGCTCATTTTCAAATTATTATATTTTGACGACATGTCGTGAACTTCTGAACCAGCTATACAATTCCCAAAAGGCTTCACGATATAGCGAATCGATTCCTATCAGGCATGATGCATTTGTTCGGGATCGGTTCGTCTGGAAATCGAGTAGACCTCGATGCGTCGCTCCAATTGGACGACGTTCAATAAAACACCATGCCAGGGGAGACTTGGATGACAGATCAGAGCGGCTAAGTCCGTGTTTACGACTCGATCAATAACCAGTGATGATTTGAATAGCTGGCTCGGTTTCCCTGCTACTGTATAATTTACAGGCATATTACTCTAATCAAATATCCTACGGCCAGAAATACTTCCATTTAACTGGGGTCGCAATTATTGGCGTGTTGTGTTAGCCCTCTGGTTTTCTGCCCGGGGCAATGACAGCAATATGACAAAAGAAGGCTCGAACTTGTCTGATGTGAGGAATGTCAATGTTTTTTGGAACACATCTATCACGTGGTTGACAAAACTATATATATGAGGCTATATATGCATGAGCAAAATACTATATGTACGCGTTTCATATCGTGTAATACAAACAATTAATATATACATTGCGTGTTGACATGCATGACAAAGAACAGGTGAACCCAAATTCACAGAGATTTGAAATCTGCAATCGAGATAAAAAGTTATTATCAAATGTGCATAGCATACACGTTATACACCTACCATGATCATTATGTTTAATCTGCAATCGAAATAAACAGTTATTTTCATAAGTATGTGCATAGCATTATAACACTATGTTGTAATTGTGTACACAATAAAGGGTTCACGTTGGTGTTTTGTTTGGGTTATATATACAAATAAGAATTAGAGGATATATTTAAACATTATTATATGCCACATATGGAAGCTATGTTACCGAGCAACAAATGTAATATTAATCCGTAGTTTTCGTTTGACATTAAAATGCTTGAGGAAATCATGCAGCACATTAAGATGGGTTGGCCGCGCCACACAATCAGTGATATATAACCTTAGCACGCGAACTCCATATTTGTGGTTTCTTCTTCTCCAAATAGGTCAACAATATATTGACTTAATGTTCGACTGGTAAACTTATCTGATCTCATTTGCATAAATAGTATACTATGATGCTTCATTAACCCTTTCTGAACTAAATAGATTCTCCCACCCAGTCATAATATTATATATATATTGCGTGAATGGTCTATTATTCATTTGGAGGGGTGTTCAGGAAAAATGAGCACCGACCGATCATACAATTGAAACATGATTCCTATATTTATCGTTGGGATATTTTCGGATAATAAGTTCAACAACAATGTCGTTTGTTGAACTTATTATCTGAACATCTCCTAAGTGATATAACTACTCGTTAATGAGTATTTAGTAAATCAAGGGTTAACATTTGAATGGAATGCATAATTAGCATTCTTTCGGGAAACAATGAAGAACAAAACTTAAAGAAGGAGTTGAAGGAGAGATATATATATTATCTATATAATAGAGTTCTCAGGGACCCAGTTCAGTATCAGACATCATACTTGCCTGTTGACTTCGGTTAGAATATATGACCGTCCAAAATTCACACATACGTCAGGGGGGGGAGGTAGTAAAAAAAACTAACTTGCAGGAAGGTATGACGTTTTTTTTTTGCATTTGGCATTTTTTTGGGGACCCACCACTCCAAACCTGCAAAAAAAACAAACAAATTTAACTAATTTTGGCCCGAAACCGCATAAAACCCTACATATATTGCTCATACCACTGGGAACTTAGTCCAAAAGATGGTTTAACCAGTTTTAGTACCCATGTTTTAATGAAAATTTAATTTTTTTAAATGCTGACTCTGTACCAGACTTGGATACTTCAGGTGTTGTGTGCGTAACAGATTTAATCATATGAGATTATAGATATGCAAATAATTCACTGATTGATAGTAACATTAATGTTTGAGACATTCGCCCGCTCTTTTTCCATGCACACAATGAGCTAGGCTTAAGGGTCTTAGTTTCATCATGAAAAGTATATTTATTTCAGTTTTACATTTTCGAAGCCCTTTGTGTTTATGTTTCATAAGTTCATCAAGGAAACCCTAATTTATTTCGGTCATACATTTTCTAAACTGTTTTATTTACAATATTGTAGAAGTTTTCACACTGGCCAAAAGTAATTTTTTACTTATTATCTTGTTGAAAATGTATGATTCCAGATTTTTTTCTTTCTAAAAATGTCCATGCCGGGTTCTTTCCGAATGGTGTCGGGAAGGAAGTTTTGTCACCGTCCCATATGCAACATGCCATAGCCACTAAGATCCATATGAGCTCCCAGTAACATAAATACGTAGTTTTTTTTACAGTTATAATATGTTTTAAACTGTTATAAATGTCAAAAGGTCTATAGTAAACACAAATTGCATGAGGTTGTAAAAAATTTGTTTTTTTGCCCCTTTGACCACCCACCCACCCCGGCATACCTTCCTGCAATTTTTACCCCCCCCCCCTGTATACGTAATGTAGGAGAGATGACCCATAACTCTCTCAAGGAAATGCGTATCTTCAATTCTCGCAAATTATCTATATTGTCCCTTTGTCTAGCATTGCTGCATTTCGACAGCAAGTTTCGACTTGCAGGGACAGTTTCTGAGTTCTGAAAGTCTTGTGACACATTGGCAATCTGAGCTCCATGCAGTGATGGAGCAAATTGATCGTCCTAAGTTTGAAATTTTGTCTGCAATACCAGATACAATACATTTAATCGTCAAAGTTTAATATGACACACATGGGACTTATTGATCAACAGTGTTGACATCCTCCAATCAATATACGACCAATCTATTCGTGCATGTATTATATGGGTATCATATATTAGGTATCGTCAATTGGCAATTTAAGCTTATAGAAATTTGCAAATAAATTGTTATATAGTTTGGTGTTTCATATCCACAATTTACAGCCTCGTAAATATATAAAAACAACAACAAATGTGCACTATAGCCACACGCGTGTATCTACGCCATTAATCCGCCATGGAGATAAATCGAACGCACCGTGGGCTGGATTGCACAGGATAAAGCAGAATAGGCCTATCGAATAGAACATTATCCTGGCTTAATTAATCGGAATGATTCGTGTGAAACCTTATCCATGTGCGCTAAGCCAGGAAAATATTCTATCCCGTGCAAACAGACGCTGTAATAAAGGTTCCTTGTTGGCTGTTATTGGCAGCGAATTTCGCGCTAACATCAGACGTCTAGATACAAAGATATCGCTACATTAACTATAGCGATTAGAGTAGGTGAAACCTGCCAGATGTCGGTTTATTGAGACAAAAGTTGGTGCATCCATCACCAGCGTTGGATTGAAGTTGAACATATCTAATTAAACAACCATGTGCGACTTGCAGACTTACGATATATAATTATATTATATTTGCCTGATTTTCATTAATTCGTTTGTACAGTGATGTTAAAATCAGTTCAAGAATTATAATATATATGCGGATTGACTGATGGTGTTGTCATAGATATCACATTACTAATTTCATTGACTATCCGCCATTATGGTTGTATTGTTGACTGAATATGTTTATGCGGGAGCGTCCTTTGAAGGTCACTGTTGTGTGAGACCGGTTTAGTTTTTGTCTTGTGATATGTTGTCACATGTGAAAGTGCGTGTTTTGTGTATCTCTCTGACACGATGAAATTGAGTTTGATATAATGTTTGTCTCGTGTGTTGGGTCCAGTTAAGTTGTTTTATCTAACTACTGGTGTGGTCAAACACAATGTAATCGTATCAGAGTCTCCGAGAGAAACACAAACCATGTTCTTCCACATGCGACAACCAGACAAAAACTAAACCGGTCTCACACAACAGAGACATCCTAAGTACGCTCCCACATGTACATATTCAATCAATAATTCAACCATAATGGCGCTCTTTACTCGGGAAATGGAAGGTACCCATATATAACACTCAGAAAATGTTTTACCCATTCGGAAAATGACTCCACTACCAGAAGTGTTCATGGTGAGAACTGGACTTTCCATCGGACTGTGGACAAACCCCTACATAATGTATATTTTCTGTAAATTCCGCCTTTTCGAAAGCCCAAGGTTGCGAGTTATGATACATCAACGTACTTTGTATACATTCTCGATATATTAAAGTCACGATGTGAGACAGACATCATACACAGCAGCATGATACTCCCAGCAGCATGAGCATTGTATAGATATAGCCCAATAAAAAAGGCAATAATTAATAGCTTAATTAGCCCTAAAGTTTATGCAGTGCGCTGAAAACGTAGCGTCAAGAAATCTCAGTTGAAACAGAAAAAGAAAAAAAAACATTGACTGTAATTGTGAAAAATTGTGGATGTTATTTAATTTTTATTTATTAATATATACCGTGCTCATATTTTCGTTGTTTCCATTGTATCCAAAAATACTCATCGATGTAGGCGTATATATACATATATTTATTATATGCTTGCCCATAAAATAGCGGGAATTTACCAAAACGTTGATAGTTGTGTTTATCTCTTAGAAGCCACAGTGAAATACGATGTTGTTATTTCACTCTAGATATAGTGTTATTTCACTATAACATCATCGTTACCATTACTTTAATAATAATAAAAGTATTTCGACATCGATTGATCATGCATCGATTGATCATGCGTCGATTGATCATGCAAGTGTCGTCGGAAATCGGCGTTTTTGGTTCGCTAGTCGCAACTTATTACGCACCATGCAGCTGTGACCCGGTCATGACGTGTGTCGACTGCGAATGACACGCAGACCTGTCAGTTTCGATTCCGTGTTTCTTTGCACAAGTCTTGTTGATTTACCTATAGATAATTGTGTACTTATGATTTATGGGAAGTATTCTTTCTATAGTTTGTTCAAATTGCTGTACTATTAAAAGTCAAAATGTCGCACAACTTAGCAAATGATCTTTAATAATGTGCATATAATAAAAAGAATACCTACAGTTTTTTGTTTGAATACCTGAAACATATCATTCGTGTCTGGAAAACAAACATTAGTCTATATAATCCAATAATCCGAGTCCTGACAATCCCATTAATCCGATCAAGCAACTTACCGATAATGAAATAAACATTAAAATGCTCTCGGGCTCCAAATAAAAGTGCAGGCCCCAATAATAGTGCAGGGGGTGAATTCCATTGAAAGTTAATAAAAGTGCAGACCCAAATAATAGTGCAGGGGAAACTCTGAGCAAAACATCAACTGTTAAACATATTATTTTTACAGTTCGTGTACCGGTAGGTCAAGTATAGGAATCAACATAGTACGGTAGGTGTCATGTGGTGTTTTATTCAGTATTTAAATGTTCACATGTGTGTCATATATTTGAATACTAGTATGTACATGCATAATGATATAAACTCATTATTTTGGTATCAGAGTCATATAGAAATATTGAGTTTGTGCTGATTTAAATTTTCATAGCCTCAAAATTAATAAACGTGCAGACCCAAATAAGCACTGTGCAGGGGGGGGGGGGGGATTTCCCAAGAAAATAATAAACGTGCATGCATGTTTATTTGGAGCCCAAGAGTACCGGTATACACTAATGCTGGGGGGGGGGGGGTCTGGTCACTGTGTTTTCATTTTTTTGTGGCAGTTTTGGACCAGGAACCATGCAGTATATTCAACAAGAGACATTTTGTGTGCATATGAGAGTCGCAGAAACAATGGCAGACGACAGCTAGATGGTAATGTTCATTCACTAGGCAATGATATCAACTTTGAGATGAAAATATGTTATTAGAATGTACTTTAAATTACTTCCATGAAATAGAAACTTACAGCTGTTGCAACTTGTTGCCTAATTTCGCGCATTAGACTGGTCCTTGTTCAAATCGAAACAGCCGCCAGATTCGTGGTATCCTGACCATTTCTGCTAATGGTTGGCCTATCTCACATGAAAATGGGCGATATTTTAAAATGGTATGTCAAATGGTACGGTAGTGGACGAAATGATCGAAGTCTAGTTATTGATATCCGAAATGAAGTTGTGTGAAAAGGTGAAGCTGAATTCAGAGAATGACAAGAGAATGCAGACGAATGATGAGTAGAAATAAAGTAGAGATGCCATATGCTTGTGATATTATAGGTAGATAGCTCAGTGACAATTAGATAGTGAGAAACTAGGGGTAAGATGAATAGGAGTAAGAGAGTGGGGGATTTTAGCATGGGATGAGCGTTGAACGAAAAATGCTGCGATGAATGAAGGTATCGTGAACCACACGTACATCACTATGTATCACGTACGCAAATGGCCACAATGATAATCACTATCTTACATACACATGAATAACTCACACGCGTGTGTACGACTCGGACACATAAGAACGAAGGCAATACGTCCAGATAGCAAACAGATAACAAATAACCATATCCGTGACCAATAAGTGTCCCAACAATAAATATCCAAAATGTGATTGTGAAGTTCTTACACCAAACGCCGAATATGCCGGCTATATATCCAGTATATATACCGGCACTTCCAATAGCAGATTAGGCGTACTGGTATATAATATAACGATCCAATAAAGATGAATAAATCTAGACGCATAATAAGCATACACATATTACCACTGATTACTCCACAACTTGCAGTATAAAATAATAAGGTTCACAGCACAGTTGTTGGAAATTATTATCAAAATCCAATGATAAATACACGCACACCATTACTTCAATAATAGTAATATATAGACTATATTATTATTAAAGTAATGGTATGTGTACTTATCAGCGGATTTTGATAACATCTTTCAACAACTGTAGGTTCACAGTCACGAATTTCAATTTAATCTATCATTTAGAGCACATTTAGATCCCTGTGGGGTCTATATATGGTTTGAGGTTCCAATACCGGTTCAAATGCAGGATTTCTGGCAAACATAACTCGAAGTAGCCAAGTTTATGTTTGCTAAATCACTTGATAAAGTATGTTTGCCTATAAAACTGAATACAAATCTCCCGATTTTAGCACTATTTTGTTAGTGTACTACAACTGTTAAGAACACGGGCTAATTGTTATATAGGACTAAAGCAATATTATGTCGGCATGGTCGTGTCAATATGGTAGGTATGTTGTTATCAGTCTTGGACTCAATGATTACAACAAAAATTATATTATATAGTTTTTATACCCTAATTATAATAATCAGATTACAGTCAGGCCATGTACCTTTATATGCATGGGGCTCATGACAACACGTCAAACCTGTTTCAGTGTTATAATTGGACAACTTACCTCATTAAAACTCAATATCGTGGTCAGCATTCATGGGAAGATTGTCGGGCAGATGAACATTCAAATATGAGCCAAAAAGAGCAAAGATTTTATTGAGTAAGTTACATTTGGCTGCGAAAGGTGCATGATTCGAAGTGATACCTGTATAATATATAGATAGGTTTCATAAGGTTTCCAAACGTTTTATTTTATAATTTTAAGTGGCGATATAATTTTATTTTTTAAAATTAATAATAAAGGCATATGTGCCTGACTCAGTTGTCATTGTCATGGAATGCCAATGGTATAATAGGGCTTTAGCCCCGTATAACGATTAGCCCTGTGTGCGCGACATGCGTACTACACAAAGTAACCAATGTAGTGATAACTCATCCTTCCAGATATCAAACCATAGTTTCTATCATACAGACTGGCTCTGGACCCCAGATCAGTCACCTCATTGCTACACAATACGCATGGACCAGAAGTCACCTGGTTTTAACACTGGATTTTACAACAATATCACGCTCAAAATTAGTTTTGGAGTTTAGGCAGGTTTATGCCTATATCAGAGAATAAAGTACCTTACTTATATTAATATAATTGAGGCAGATTGGGATAGAATTGTTTCACGCCATTTATTTTTACCAATAGTCAATACTAATGGCGAAGACTAAATGGTATGGTAGGATGGCACATATAAATAGTCAATTTTTGGTGAAACAGGAATGGAAACAAGGGTGAACAAGGAATACATTAATTTTGGGATGATATTCCGAATAAAAAAAATAGTAAAAAATCATTTAAAGGTGTTGGGTCCCAAGTTTTGCCGGGTACGAAAAATGTTGAGTACGAAGTAATGTTATGGAAGGCAGATTAGCCGGAATGCGAAAATACAAATTGTCGTTGTCGAGTAATTTTTTTTACAGTTTTCAAGCAAATGTATCAAATAAATGTTATATTATATGTATAGTATAGTCCCATATACTCATTTAAGTTATTGTATAGTCACCAGTCAGTGAGCGCTTGAGTTTACGCCCCGTATCAATATAATTGTTTACACGATCATGTGTGCCACGCGTTGCCCAATCCACTATCCGTGAATTAGTTTGATTACGTCTTGTACACGGAAATTCGTAATTTATTCCAGCCATAATTTAAATTATATCAAATTATTAATTTTGATATTAAAGGGGTACTGTACCCAAGATGTTGTTGTTGGTTTCTATAATCCCCGAGTCGGAGAATAAGGTAACAACTTTTCCATTTTTTGAAAGTCTGTTGAGTACGAAGTATTGTTACGGATGGCAAATTTACCGGAATGCAAAAATACAAATTGTCGTTGTCGAGTAATTTTTGTACAGTTTTCAACCAAATGAATCAAATAAACATTATATTATATGCTTAGCAGTCCCATATACTCATTTAAGTTAGTGTATGGTCACTAGTCAATGAGTGGCTTGGGTTTTCTCCCCGTATAAGCATAATGTTTCAAACGATCGTGTGTGCAATTGTTTTATTAATCCAGTATCCCTCAATTATAATTTGATTACGTTTTGTACACGGAAATTCCAATTTTAAGAGACGCCATTTTATGGCTGGAGCCATAAAATCAATTTATATTAAATTATTAACTTTTAAATTATTAAATTTTAAGATAGCCTATTAACCTGAGCGTTTACAGAATACATCTTCGACTCAAATTACTTATATTTCTATATAGTATCGATAATAGATCGTTGTTATCACCGGGAATTTATTGAAAATGGCGTACAGTACCCCTTTAAGATAACATATTAACCTGATCGTTTACAGAATACATCTTCGACCCAAATTACTTATTTTTCTATATAAAATCGTTATCAGATCGTTGTTATTACCGGGAATTTATTGAAAATGGCGTACAGTACCCCTTTAAAACGATAACCGCCTTCCTACAAATTTTGAGTGACAATGAGCAAATCCAGACCAGCTTAATATATGGTGGTGTGTTTCTTATACAGTTTAATTGCACTTAGGTGCAAATTAATTGGACTTAAGTGAAACTACCACATTACTGTGAATTCGGTGAAAAATAGGACTTTAGTGCAAATAGACGAAAATACCAGTATTTATAATTAAGTGTAATTCATTTGCACTTGATTACAATTCCTCGCCGAATTCACATTTATACACATTGTGTACTTGTGTACAATTCGCTATTTTCCCTTAAGTACAATTATTTGAACAAATACATCGAAAATGTGTAAACAGCTTCCAATAAACACCAGGGTGGAAAAGTAACAAGCACAATGTTGCATGCAACCTCGATGCAGCATATACTGGTTTCTGATACAAGAAATTAAGAAATAAGACATCCTAATATGCTCGAAATTTATTGGTGGGAAAAGAAACAGGCTCTTTTTAAGCAACTGACTCTTGCTATTGCTATGGTGTCTAGCACAGGGTATATAGCTCATGCCTATAACGCGCGCTTTGAATATAACGATCATATTATAAACACATTGATTTGCCTTTGAATTAGGAGCCTCCATGCAATGCTTTCCTGAAGACTCCAAGCAGCTTTCCACTCACATCAGCGCGCTTTCAAATAATCTTAAGGATTGACGCCAACGATGCATTTCCATAATTACTATCACATCTGCCCCGCAATCAGAATTCCCCATCATGCTTTGCCTGCGGCGCGTTCGATCAGAATCGGACAAGATAATTTCAAACGCATTGACTGTCCTGACCCGCGCAGTCGAGTGCACTCTCGGCATGCACAGTATGCAATGCATCAGTCTGTTCTTGCTCTGTGGCACGAAATGGAAACATATGATCAATGGCTGTCAGCCAACCAATCTAAAATAAACACAATCTCTCAGATTAGATTTTTTATAGGCAGGTTTCTTAGCTAGTCTCTTTCATGGGGCTATCAGGTCGAAGCCAGCTGTTTCCAATTCTCAATGATGAATGTTTTTATACAAGCCAGTCGTGTTTTTGAAACACAACGCATGTTGAATAAACCGAAATATATAGCGCACTTAAATTATGAAATTGTATGCATGGTGTTGTGTGTTTTAGATAAAATCTTATCAGGTTTCCGTCGCATGATTGTGTATCATTGCGAAGAATAACTCGCATTGCCGTCAGATTTGCATGGCGCTATCGATCAGAATACACAAAGAGCTCAACAAATTGCTTTTAGATTGGACTAGAGTAGGCGCACACCGACATCTTGACGCTGGATTTTGGTGGAGGCTCCAGTCCCATAATTATCGTTAAAATCTGAAGACTACGGTTTGTTTTTTTACTCCAATCACATAAGCCATCCCTAGATGCACGTTTGGCTAAATTCTTTTTTAATTTGGCATGTCATATCTGTTGACCTGTGGCATTATAATTATATAGCAGGTTACAGTTAAATTTGTTTCTCACCATCGCCGGTTTTGAGTATCTGACACGTTTTAATTGTAAATGATTACATTTTGGGTCAGTTCAACCCCGGAAGAAAAACATTAAGTGACCATATGCTGGGTTTAATAGTTATATTTAACTGCATGGGAAGATATATAAATCTATGGTGGATATACAACATGATTTATACACCAACAAAATAATAAACATTTAACATTAACAACAATAGACATGTATGGACAAATAACACAACTTCAATATAATATAAAATAAAGTTGTGAACACATATGAAGTAATGAAACAACGTATTTTGAATAGATCGTGAATTGTGAGCATCTTCTAAATGATGTATATATATGTTGTGCCAGTATCCATATCGTAGGAATAGTATCCAATAATATTGAGGTACTCGCAGAGCTGCACAAATCTGTTTAGTTTATTAATAATTTATTGAGTAGGTTGTATATATACGTCCAAAAATACATATACAGCATACATATATAATATCCCGTAAAATTAAGATAGTTTGGACACCTGTCATGGAAATATTGGTGTAAAGATTACAAGGGGAATATTTAAGTATTAAACAAAATTAGTCGCCATCATGACCGGTTCGTCTTGGAGTTACCGGTGTATATATATTATAGGAAATGTTCCCAGATAATCATAATATCATAATGTAATTAGTGCAGTGTGAACGAGAAAAAAATTGGCAATTATTTAAATTTAAGTTTACCATACGTATGTTTTGAGATACACTGTGATGTGACAGGAATAATTTACCGCGACCTATGAAACTATAATGTAGAACATCGCACCCGATAAATTAAATTTTAGCGGCATATCGGATGGTCTAGTTCGTGTCTGATAACGTATAATCATGTTTCGCAAAAAGTGACACACCACTGAACAGGAACTGGAATAGCGTTGAATCGGAAATTTCTCGAAGAATATTCCACGTGAAAGGTGCGTTTTGGTGTCGGACGAAAGCTTGATATTCCCACCGATTTTTATCAACGCAATAACCAAATTGAAGAGCATTAATTGCATGAGTTCTGGGGACGGGTGCAAATATCGACCAACGCCTCTGGAATATTAACATGGTGATGACACCCTACCTATATGGTAATTCAATAAAGATGAAGGTGTTCATTTTTATTCACTACTGCATGCTGATTCTGTTATCTTTTTTTCACGTCAACGGGTGCAGATGAATCTATATACGGCAGAGAAAACCACAGATCGACGTCGCGCCACCACAATGGATTCACAATGACTTTATGAAGTGGGCTAACCTAAATGGTTTAGTTTTCTTCCGATATATTAAAAAAAGAGTTAGATTTCGCTTTACACAATGTCCACTGCCGCTCAACTGCTCCTATGAGATCACTTCTTAGCAGTTTTATGTGCCATTTCGCTTCGATTAGGTTCCGCAGCGATTCCGATTTTTTATTGTTTTTAGAAGTTTAAAAGAGCGGCAAAGTGAAAATAATGGCGAAAAGGTGAGATCCCGACCGTTCAACCAATCGTTGGAAACCCCGTAATGAAATTGCCATGTGGATAGATGGTTTATGACTACCTTTATACGTTATTTCTGACATTTAACTGTATTTCCATGTTAATCCAATGGGGAACAATCGAGTCATTTTGCTTCCGAACCATTCAGTATAATACATTGAAACTGTCGGAAAATCTTCCTCAGGTAGCCCCAATTGTACATACACACAAACAGCATTCTCTCTTGTTCGCTTCCTTGTATAAAATGGCCTGTAAATTCACTCCAAAATGTTCCATTTCTTAGCCGACTTTCGGTTTCTGATCACTTCTTAGTGGTTCCATTTCTCAGCTGATTCACAAACTATCTATTGCTATTCTACAGCCCAATTCGTGTCACATTAAGGCGCTATAGTTACTTTGTATGATTTCCTACGACTACTAGGATCTTCAGCAATATCCCACGTAACATTTGATACATATATGAGCCGATATTCCCGGTATAGTTGTCAATTAAATTGAGATTACAACAGTACGACATGTAGCCCGTGCTAATGCATTGGATTTTGAAATCAAAGATGGCCTTTGGCGGCCATGCTTTTTGTCCGATTGACCCCAAAATGACTCTTTCCCATCTACATTCCAATTTCACCACCCATGAACAATTTCATGATGATCAGACTAAAGGTACGACCTGTAGCCCTTTGCTAAAGGATTTAGTCATACAAAGAGTAAAATCCAAGATGGCTGCTGGTGGCCATGTTTTTTGGCCGAATGACCCCAAAATGACTCGTTGCCATCTACATGTCAGTATTAACATCCATTACAAAGTATATGATGATCCGACTAAAGATACGACCTGTAGCCCGTGCTAAAGGATTTAGTCATACAAAGAGTAAAATCCAAGATGGCTGCTGGCGGCCATGTTTTTCGGCCGAATGACACCAAAATTACTCGTTCCCATCTACTTGTCAATATTAACATCCATGACACATTTCATGATGATCAGACAAACAGTTCGACCTGTAGCCGGTGCTAATGGATTCAATTTTGAAATCAAAGATGGCCGCTGGCGGCCTTGTTTTTTGTCTGAATGACCCCAAAATGACTCGTTCCCATCTACATGTCATTATATTTACACACTAAGTGTTGTCATCACTAAATCCAGCATTCTGATTGGTCGGCGCCCACGTGGCTAGTTGCAGTTATTTCTCGGTGAATGCGCAACGCCTCATAACACCAAGCTCATAACACCATCGATACGTCATTGGGTTTGGAAAGACGAACGCGTAATGTTTTGGGCGCATTTGGACTCGCACAGGATTGACTTAATACATCATCGGGTTTCAATATGAAGAGAAATTGTTCCTATTAACTTTTGCCAAGGGTGCTATTGGGTATTTTGGGCTGATCTTGTCACGATACACTTTTCGATTTAAATACATTTACAAAAGTGGCTTTTTCGCTAAATGTATATAAATATAAGGATTAACTGTCATGTGGACTATTTTTATGGAGATGTAACCGTGAGGTAAGTGGTCATAACTTGTATGTAAAACCCTTCGGGTTTTACAAAAGTTATGTCCACTTACCTCACGGTTACATCTCCATAAAAACAGTCCACATGACAGTTAATCCTTATATTAACATCCATGACAAATTTTATGATGATCAGACTAAAGGTACGACCTGTAGCCCGTGCTAAAGGATCTAGTCATACAAAGAGTAAAATACAAGATGGCTGCTGGCAGCCATGTTTTTTGGCCGAATGACCTCAAAATGACTCGTTCCCATCTACATTTCATTGTTAACATCCATGACAAATTTTATGATGATCAGACTAAAGGTACGACCTGTAACCCGTGCTAAAGGATTTAGTCATGAAATCACTAAGACGCGGACCGTACATGATTTCCAGAACTAAGATGTGGAACCATGGATACTAAGAAGTGAAACCCACGTGTTAGCCCGAAAATTGGCTATATATCATATATCCTTGTAACATCTGACAACATAACACCCATAAATCATTACTTGGCGTTCTCGTGTAGTATTATTTCACCTTGTGTGGTCGCGAAACTATTTTATCTTAGAAAAAATAACGATTTTGTCAGTCAACTGCGCAAAATGGGGTGAATTTTTGGTGATCAATGTATCTTTTAGTGTAAACAAATATATTTGTCATACCAATTTCAGTACATTAGCGTTTAGTGTTAACCATAGCTAATAACTGCAAACGGCAGCCGGTCAAATTGTGATATATTGTGATAAAACTTACCGTTTTTTGGACAACACCCTCCATCTTTCTCAAAAATCGACTATGACTGTCAACAAAAATCAGCTAAGAAATGTCACATAAAACTGCTAAGAAGTGATCTCATAGGAGCAGTTGAGCGATAGTGATGTCTATGTGTATTGGAAAGCATTCATTTGTAATTATATGTATGAACGATCGGCCGATCACGATCGGCAGATGTTTAACCCATATACTCAACCATACCGACTAGAAATCAGCGATCTAGAACTTGATATACACATGTGTAATAATGTGCATGGATATGATTGAAAAGATATATTAGGGGAAGGGGTTCATCTTTACTTGGATATGTATAAATATGAGACAGGTCAGATAAATTATTGCTTGAGATAGCATGTGTTTATGTCCTGGTTAGATGTAGCTACACGTATAGGGTTAATATTTTTAAAATCAATCAATCGATACCGAAGTCTATGCAGGTAATTAAAGCATGCGTCATGGTTAACCTGGATGTGATTCTGCGAGTTATATGGTGAAAATCATTTGAGTTATCACAATTATGTCGACGGGGTTAATATTTTTAAGCAAATCACCGAAATGATCATCACTATACAGGTCAGAGTTGTGTCATTATAAACGGTTTCATGAAATATAAACATAATCACTGCACTGATCAGTGACAACTATTTGAGTTATCAAATCAGATAGCAAGGAGTTAATCTTTCCCATACTAATGAATCACGTCTGCAAGTTAGCATGACATTGTGTCTACGGACAGACGGACGACGGGTGGTTGATCCGGACATCGACAGCATTATGTTTACCATGCATATTATGGGTACACATAAAACAAAAACAGGTGTTACGTCTCCATATAATATATATACAGACCATACATACGCCATCTTTTACATGCATTCTCAAACCCCTTAGGCAAGTGGAGCCATGCATTGCAATTATCATCAGTTGATTTAATGACGTCGGATCAAAGATACATCTCGGCGTTTTGTCTGATTTCCAAGTGATATCACGCCAATGGAACGGCAATGCTTGTTCCCGAAGCCAGTTGATCGAACTTCCCAGTAATAGCTTTGGTAGTGATGATTGCCGACTACAGACATCGATATCTGATGTCAATATCATAATGATATCCTCCACATACATTTCGCAAATTGAGTTGGTTAAGTTTTGTGTAATCTATACACGCTGTGGCGTGTTTCTGGCACTGAAGTGATAGATGTAACAGCTGCGGGGAACTGTTATCGAAGGCAATAAATTCTAGCTTGGCAATGTAATAACTCCACATTCCACCCCACCAACTCCGGCAAGCATTAATCCAACCAACCTTCCCTACAAATACGTTACCATCGAACCGACAAATAAAAGCCTACCGATGTTCGCAACAGAATTAATTTCTAGGCAATTTGTGTCAGTGGCTACGCTATTAATCACTCTGGTTATTTATACATATGGGTACTTTGTTTCTAGATTGGCCTCTTCTGAACATTTCCGTTCTAAATACACATGGGTGACGAGTAAAAGGCGCATAATGAGAATATTGTTTTCAGTGCATTCGAGCTAGGACGGTTGTCAGGGTTCTTAATTTCAAGAAATATATATATATATATAGTGTGTTGGTGTTATTGGGGCACACGACGCTGTGGTCGTTGTGGCACATTGTAATCATAAGAATCGTAATAAATAAAACAGAACGAGTCAGATAGACTCTTAGTCCCTGTACACAGATACATACACTTGATTTTAGAATAAATAACAGAATCTTCACGGAAAGTCGGTATTGAATTTGATGTCATGGAGAGTCAATTTAATATTATTTTAAATTCCACCATTGACTCAGTCTCTACTATGTATGCCGGTAGAGCATTCCAGCTACAACAAACTCTCTCTAGGAAAAGAAGTCTTTCCTCACATCTTTGTTGTTATGTCCTAATGATAGTTTATAAGAATGTCCTCTGATCGACATGTAGGTCGATCTTGTGAACAGCAATTCTGGATTAACATTGTAGAATCCCTTCAAGAGTTTGATCACCTCTATCAGATCTCCCCTTAACCTTCTGTACTTAAGGGACACAACGTGTAGAATAACCATTCTGTCACGGTAAGAGTATGACCGAAACCACGGAACCATACGCGTGGCTCGTTTTTTGTCACTTTCTAACGATCTTGAGTGTTTGAGGAGATGGGAATCCCAAATATGTTGGCAATACTCGAGAATTGGACGAACCATTGTTGTATATAACCTCTTGAAGGTTTCTGAATCTAATTCAGTGAACGTTCGCCCAAGAATCTGGTTTGCCTTCGATACTACCGCACTAACTTGTCGTTCGAATTTAAGTTTGTCAATAAAAATACTAAGGTCCTTTTCTGTTTCCGTTGGTAAAATCGATAGTTTTCTCAAGCGACTCTCACTAAAGGTGCCCCCAGCCAACACAGCGCTGGACCCCACGCATATAATTCACCCTACTACATTCATTTCTTATAGATAGCGTTTTGATGTTTTATTCCCATAAACAGCTGAGTGTATTCTTATTTATTTTCACAAAAAGTCAACGATATTAATAACTGGTTTCAGATGAAATTCGCTTTTAGCGATTAGGTCAACAATTTGAGACGTGTTCGTGTTATGATCTGTGTTATTGGGCTATAAAACGATTGAATAAATTGACAGTGGACCAATCACGTACGGAACAGGATTTAGTGTAACACAGACGGGCAAAATATGTAAATATATACAATTATACATACACATGCTGTATTATTTTACCATGCCAGGAATATACCATCAAGGAAGTTGAAGGAACACCCTTTATTGTTCCATGTTGAAGAATTCGGGGCCGACTGTTTTAAATTCTATGACTTTTTTTCATGTGGAATATAAAGTCCATTTATATCTTCAAATGGGAAATGCGCTGGTGCAGCATTAAATACGATGTGTCAGTGTATTCTCTTATATAAGTGAGTCTCCCATAGGGAGCCTCACATATATACAAGAAAATGCACTGGCTTATACTAGGTCAAGGTAATATTGTTAGGCCAATTTTAGAATAAATAACAGAATCTTCACGGAAAGTCGGTATTGAATTTGATGTCATGGAGAGTCAATTTAATATTATTTTAAATTCCACCATTGACTCAGTCTCTACTATGTATGCCGGTAGAGCATTCCAGCTACAACAAACTCTCTCTAGGAAAAGAAGTCTTTCCTCACATCTTTGTTGTTATGTCCTAATGATAGTTTATAAGAATGTCCTCTGATCGACATGTAGGTCGATCTTGTGAACAGCAATTCTGGATTAACATTGTAGAATCCCTTCAAGAGTTTGATCACCTCTATCAGATCTCCCCTTAACCTTCTGTACTTAAGGGACACAACGTGTAGAATAACCATTCTGTCACGGTAAGAGTATGACCGAAACCACGGAACCATACGCGTGGCTCGTTTTTTGTCACTTTCTAACGATCTTGAGTGTTTGAGGAGATGGGAATCCCAAATATGTTGGCAATACTCGAGAATTGGACGAACCATTGTTGTATATAACCTCTTGAAGGTTTCTGAATCTAATTCAGTGAACGTTCGCCCAAGAATCTGGTTTGCCTTCGATACTACCGCACTAACTTGTCGTTCGAATTTAAGTTTGTCAATAAAAATACTAAGGTCCTTTTCTGTTTCCGTTGGTAAAATCGATAGTTTTCTCAAGCGACTCTCACTAAAGGTGCCCCCAGCCAACACAGCGCTGGACCCCACGCATATAATTCACCCTACTACATTCATTTCTTATAGATAGCGTTTTGATGTTTTATTCCCATAAACAGCTGAGTGTATTCTTATTTATTTTCACAAAAAGTCAACGATATTAATAACTGGTTTCAGATGAAATTCGCTTTTAGCGATTAGGTCAACAATTTGAGACGTGTTCGTGTTATGATCTGTGTTATTGGGCTATAAAACGATTGAATAAATTGACAGTGGACCAATCACGTACGGAACAGGATTTAGTGTAACACAGACGGGCAAAATATGTAAATATATACAATTATACATACACATGCTGTATTATTTTACCATGCCAGGAATATACCATCAAGGAAGTTGAAGGAACACCCTTTATTGTTCCATGTTGAAGAATTCGGGGCCGACTGTTTTAAATTCTATGACTTTTTTTCATGTGGAATATAAAGTCCATTTATATCTTCAAATGGGAAATGCGCTGGTGCAGCATTAAATACGATGTGTCAGTGTATTCTCTTATATAAGTGAGTCTCCCATAGGGAGCCTCACATATATACAAGAAAATGCACTGGCTTATACTAGGTCAAGGTAATATTGTTAGGCCAATGTATTCTCTTAAATATGCGAGGCTCCCATAATAGGAGACTTGCATATATAAGAGAATGCATTGGCACAGGGTTTTCTCAAAATTTCAGGAAGCTCCAGTCATCGAAGGGTTAATATTTATATAATTTTATCAACCTTTTTTATCACCGGGCGGGATGGAACGAAAGGGGGCACAAATTCACGCTGGTGGCTTAGAGACAAACAAACAAGGCTTGTCTATTTGACATGCCTGTTTAAGAAACAATAACTACAATTCAAGCTCAGTCATTTATAACATTTGGGACATGACTCGTTTTCTCTGTATGCAGGGCAGCCAAAAGAATTGAATGGCAAGGGTATAAGCTTCAGTCTTCATTTGTGTGTGTGTGTGTGGGTGGGGGGGGGGGGGGGGGTGTTCAATTTATATGAAATTTCCAACCAAAGGTGGTGGGGTGGGGTCAGTAGTTTTCCACAATTCCAGCAATATACATTTATTTGTGTATATGAAACTCATTTTATGTTCCCATATTATGAGGGTGAACAATGTGTATACAACTTGGCAAAGTCAGTAACTGAAGATAATGTCCATATCTCTAACCATGCAACTAACTCAGTGGACAGTGTCCACGAATAGCCTATCTCGGGATGCGAAAAAGTTTAGATTGTTAAGCTAGTACACCACCTGAATCTATGCTATGTGAAGACCACATCAAACATTGTATAATAATACAAATGTCAAAAAGATGACTTTAATCATATTTGTTAAGGAAAATTTTGGGAGGAGTGTTCTGAGCAAGTATACAAATTGATTGTAACATGAATAACTGCCATGCTTAGTACATAATCTGGACTAGTGAAAGGCTCGAATGACTAGTTAATTGAGAGCAACATGCTTCATAAATGTTAACATAATGTTAGTTGTTTGCTGGAAAATTGTGAGCAGCCATTTGTAAGAATTGTTACAATGAAAAACCAGCTGGATGAATACAAATGTTGCTATGTAGGCTTGTCCACTCAAGCTGGCAGCAATCAACAGGAAATCAGCCACAGCATTAGAGTTAGTTGGTAAGCTGGGGATTTGGCTATGGACCTATGACCTAAAACTCATCTCACCCCAAGGGTTTTTATCAGTTCTTGCAAATATGGCTGCTCACAATTTTCCAGCACACAACTAACATTTTGTTAACATTCTTGAAGCAGTGTTGCTCTCAATTAAATAGCCATTAGAGCCTTTCAATAGTTCAGATCATGTACTTGTTAGGGCAGATATTCATTTCCAATCACTTTGTGGAGAACGCTCTTCCCAAAATTTCCCTTAAAAATGTGATCCGCCATCTTTTTTACATTTTTATTGTTATATATGCATTATGTTATCTTTAGAAAGCACAGATTCCTTCAGGTGGTGCACTTGCTTAAAAATTAAGAATTTTTCTGTGAAGGTCGATCTAAAACTTTCCACATCTTGAGATGTGTGGAAACCCCTTAACCGATGCCTGCAATTTAGTCCCACATAGCCCCCCCCCCATATCTTTATAGTATGATCCCCAGGGCAGGTTGAATTAATGAGCGAAGATAAAATGAGGATATATTATTTGAAAATAACTTTTATAGCCATACAATTTCTGTTTTCTATGGTCATACAAACTATACACATGATTATATACAACTCTAATAATGTATACAAGGGCAAGCAATCAACGTGAAGCGACTAATGAGTAAAATAGTGATGTATATATAAAGTCCATTACAAGATATACAGACACCCGTTGCCCATAATGCCAACATAATATATACTGGCAACTCATACACAAAGAGTGGCAACATGTTCACAACAAATGACATTCTATACGCATGAATTTGCACCAGGCAAAACAACAATAGAAGAATTGAAAATATTTGATTGCCTTGTTTTCACCAATGAAAGCTGCATCATTGGAGTCAATTTTTTATTTTTTTTTATTTCTCTTCACAAGAGAATGGCATATTGTATCTATAAGCATTATTCCAATATGATTAGATCATAATTAAATATGCCTGAAGAAAATTCAATAGTCATTAATGATAATGCACAGCTATGTGCAATGCTAATGCTATTTTAAAACACTTTAATTTATACAAATAAATATCAATTCAACTTTAATGTCAGTAAAGAGGATGAACGGACATATGATTATAAAAAGAAACAAATGTATAGTCTTGTGGTGATAATGTACAGTAATGCTCTAAGTAATCGACCCCTTAACCACAGCAGAATTATGGGTAATTTTTCAGGATTTAGTCGGAAATATGGCTTGTTGCCATTCATCGGAAAGCTCTCCCGAGAGCTTTCCGATGAATGGCAACAAGCCATATTTCCAACTAAATCCTGAAAAATTACCCATATTCTGCTGTGGTTAAGGGGTCGATTACTTAGAGCATTACTGTAACTATAAACAGTCATCCATCTCATTTTATTATTTTGCTCATGATCAAATGGCAATTTGAAGACAAAACAATTCCTGTTCTTTGTATAATTATTAAGTGTACATTTAACTCAGTTGTTATACTAATTAACAATTGCACTATTTATGTCCCTAGTTTCAAATAATCTGATTATATATCAAAATGTATTAACTTGATGTTGGAAACTAATCAATCTGAATACTGTGGATACTCAGTATAACTTATACAGAGTGCGGAATATTTGTAACTTTATTCTAATTCCCCATAAAAATGCGGCAACTGAAGTTAATCCTAATCAGATTTCATTTTTGGTGTGCGGGTGTGGAAGTCTAGAGAGTTCCAACTTCCAACCAAAGCATAAATATGTGCCAATTGTCTGGTATAGAGAGCAATTTAATATTTTGCTATTATTAATATTTAATATTAACTGCAAGTTGATATGTCAAAACAGCTGTCCACATGCAATATATGATTACATCAAGAAGTGGTAACAAGGGTTACATAGTTTTTTTTGTAAATTCTCTTTGACATGCATACAAATTAAAGCAGATGATAGTTATTCCAGACCCTGTATTGAATACACTGAATCTGTACATTTATTCAGACTGGTTACTAACATACATTTCAAGCCTTGTAAACCCTGAACAAACGAACAAATGCATTATAAAATATGTTCACCAGTAACCAAACTAAATGGTATATTATGAATCAATCAACATCACAATAGCACTTTTTAACAATATACAAGAACATATGGGAAGAACATTATATTTAGCAATCTGTTTTAATGTTTGAGTAGTTATCCCTCAGGAAATGTTCACATAATAAGTTCAACAAAATTACCATTATTTGAACATTTTCCTCCAATAAATAGGACTCCTTCTGTCCTTGTTTTATCTGTCATCTGCTTATTTTCCTGAAAACCTCTCCAGATGAATAATAGACCATTCCAATTTATACTTGTATAAATGAGTGGGAGAGTCCATTTAGTACAGAAAGGCTTAAATATTCTCAATAATCTGCAATTCAAATTCAAGAGATAACAAATGCAATTATTATGTAAATGGTCTATCATACAATTTACATTCTATATATTTGGCGTTTACCATTGTAACTGGTCCGAACACTTTTGTTTAAATTGATCTATTTTATGCTGGTACATGTACTATGGAGATCAGCTTACCAGTACATGTACTTCCACAATATTTGTTCTCAAGACTCAAGTCCACTTTAGTAGGAAAGCAATTTACCAGTTACGAAGCAATTCTCTTAATCTCAATTCAATATCAAACATCCCATCACCTTTAAAACAATAATTTTCACACTACTGGTTATCCATACACATTTCCCAATTGATTATATCCATGTGGGATAAAAATAAGATTACTAGAACCACCCTGATTAGCCGCATCATTAAATAGTCAATAATGCATGAATAGTATTGGCAAACCCCAGCACAAAAAATTCCAATTTATTGCTTTTTGGTTGATGCACAAGGAAATGAAAGCAGTCTTAAATACTTTGTCTTTACAGTTGAGAGAATCTGCTTTTGAGAAGTAATTTCACTAAACATATTATGCTAATGGTATTCAAATTCCAGATGTGGATAGGAGAAAGGCTATGCAAATGGAGTTAGATCTTATTGGGTGTAGGTCTGGTATCAATACCCTTTTATCTGAGAGTCATACATTGCATACACATATAAACAGGCTGGATGTAAGTAATTTATAATGAAAATAAGTAAACTGTTCAGTCTTCAATTAAATTCATTATCATTTGATTGAGTGCCATATATAGCTCACAATTTCATTCTTCTTCATCTATTCAGAAATTTTAATTAGTTAAAGTAAATTTAATTTCAAACCCTTAACCCTTTACCCAACAAACCGGCCAAAACTGGCCAAATAAAGTTTCAACAGCCTAAAATATCTTCGGTCTGTCTCAATAGAACCATACAAATATGGATATCATTAGAACCGGCTCCTTGACCACATTGTGATAGTTACAGTTATGCCATGTGCCAATGCATTCTCTTATATATGCGAGTCGACCATAGGTCGCCTCGCATATATAAGAGAATGCATTGGCCTAAAAAAAATCTTTTTTTAACACTTTTTACCATTTTTTCTTACATTCTTTAACAATTTTATAATTTTTAATGTGTTAAGCCAATGCATTCTCTTATATATGCGAGGCGACTTATGGTCGACTCGCATATATAAGAGAATGCATTGGCACAGGGCCCTTCTGTTGGGTAAAGGGTTAAAACATGGTAATTGACTGAAATGAGCCAATCCACTATGAATCATGAAGAGAATGTTCTCAAAAATAATAAATTTCATGTTATTTAAACTCTTGGATTCCCGAATACTCGTGCATGTGGATGAGAATTTACTTGATTCCCATTGATTCATTTTAAATGTCCAGCTAATAAGTTCAACAAACAGCTATGAACTTATTAATTGACAATTTCTATAAATGAATACTTATAGTGCCCCTCTTGTCTGTTGTATCTGAAATTCCCTACATTAAAGCATTCCGGGGTATATTATTAGAAATTCAGTCTAATTGGGAGAATCTATTTTCTAATCAAAGGGTTAAAGATGAAACATGATTCAATGATGGATAATGCAAGTATGGGAGTGAGTTGAGATGCAGGTTAAGTGAGTCCTCGTGAATTCATCACAGGATAGTGACATACTCATCTATGAAGTGATATTGAGCAAAATTAAATTTGGAGCTATTTTATTAACCCTTTACCCAACAGAAGGGCCCTGTGCCAATGCATTCTCTTATATATGCGAGTCGACCATAGGTCGCCTCGCATATATAAGAGAATGCATTGGCTTAACACATTAAAAATTATAAAATGCATTCTCTTATATATGCGAGGCGACCTATGGTCGACTCGCATATATAAGAGAATGCATTGGCACAGGGCATAACTGTAACTATCACAATGTGGTCAAGGAGCCGGTTCCAATGATATCCATATTTGTATGGTTCTATTGAGACAGACCGAAGATATTTTAGGCTGTTGAAGCTTTATTTGGCCGGTTTTGGCCGTTTTGTTGGGTAAAGGGTTAATGCCCATCAGAACAAGACAAGAGGTTTTAGAATGCTCCCAGCAACAATCCATCAAGTTAGGGCTGCTATGTTTATGTCCCCAATAAAATGCCTATTTGAAGTGTTGATAAAAACAGAGTTTCACTTAATGCCCCCCAGCTAGTGCACAGAGAAGACAAGAGGCAATTACTGACAGGGACAGAGCTTTTGTGTGAAGCACAACAATCATTAAGTAATGCCTGAAGTATATGACCCTTTAAATACAGCAGAATTATGAGAAATTTTTTCAGGATTTAGTCGGAAATATGGCTTGTTGCCATTCATCGGAAAGCTCTCACCAAGAGTTTTCCGATGAATGGCAGCAAGCCATATTTCCATCTAAATCCTGAAATATTTCCCATAATTCTGGTGTGGTCTAGGGGTCGATTATTTAGACATTACTGTAGTTCTGGGCTAGGATCTGGTCCAAGGCTTTGTAGCTAACACATTTCTGTGTTGTTTTTGTTTTATGGTGTTTCAAAAATTATATAATCAAGCTGAGGAACCAAATTGCTAAAGGGAATTGGCTCTCATCTTCTGTACAGTAATGCCCTAAATAATCGACCCCTTAACCACAGCAGAATTATGGGTAACTTTTAAGGATTTAGTCGGAAATATAGTTTGTTACCATTCATCGGAAAGCTCTCACTGTATTACTGTAGCTGAAATTACCATGATCGATTTGATTAACCCTTTTTTGTACTAAATACTCATTGATGAGTAGTTCTCTTAGGAAATGTTCAGATAATAAGTTAACAAATAGGTTGTTTGTTGAACATATTATCTAATCATTTGCCACCAAATATGAATCCTTGTACCCTTGTAATATCTGTTCGTCATACTGTCATCTGCTAATTTATCCTGAGCACCCCTCCAAATGAATAACAGAAACATTCCAATGTATACCTTTATAACTGAATGGGAGAAACCATTTAGTATTGAAAGTGTTAAACCTATTGTTTCTTGATACAGGATATCCATAAACATACTTCGTTCACTCACCTATTTCCCATATCAATTATTCAGATATTATAAGCTTACAGCAGTCAGAGAGAAGTAACCCCCCCCCCCCCCCCCCCCCCCCCCCCCCCCCCCCCCCCCCCCCCCCCCCCGTTGATTCATTTGTATGGATGTTCAATTAGAAAGTTCAACAATCTACAGTAATGCCCTAATTATTCGACCCCTTAACCACAGCAAAATTACTTACGGGTAACTTTTCAGGATTTAGTCGGAAATATGGCTTGTTGCCATTCATCGGAAAGCTCTCCCCGAGAGCTTTCCGATGAATGGCTACAAGGCCATATTTCTGACTAAATCCTGAAAAGTTACCCATAATCCTGCTGTGGTTAAGGAGTTGATTACTTAGGGCATTACTGTAAGTTGGAATTATTCGCGGGAACATGCCAACTAATAAATGAGGAGGAATCAACTATCCATGAGCCAGTATTCAGTTATCAAAGAGTTAATTGAAAAATGTTCCATTCCTTATTCTACTGTGCTCCAAATATTGATTAATCATTTATAGAATAAAGGCAGCAACATGATCAGCACAGCTGAAACCAATCTGATTACTGCTTCAGTGCAGTGGGTGGTTCTAAACTACCTAGGGTTTCTCATGGGGGAAACAATCAGGATACATCATCTAATTTTAGAACAAGTCCCTGTTCTTGGAAGGCTTCTGTGTTAGCAGTTAATCAGAATCCATGATTGAACTTGAGTATATTTCCCTATGGCTTTCTCAATCCAGAAGGTCCTATGTGAGATTAATATTTGTCTGCACAATGTTGAGTGTAACTCATTGTCACAGTCTATAATCCGTTTTGAAAACAGTTTCATCACAGCGAAGGTTGATCTGAAATGTCCCCATGTGGTTTGTTCCTTTGACAGATAAAGTGGAATGTATTCGTTCCAGTGCAGCAGGATTTAGTGTCACAGTTTGAGGAGTGTTTTCATGGACTTCTGCATATGTGAATGTACATGCTGTGTTCTGTTTATGAAATGCAGATGATGCTTGTTCCAATGACTGAATGCACTCAATGGCTGATAGCTTCATGAAGAAAATACTGAAAAAGAGAAAATATGAGTTATGAGTCATTTGTATGCATCAATTGAAATTTTGATTCATTCAACATTGATAAAATGACGAAAAAGTATGAAGTAATCTTCTAGGTAATTTATTACCTACAAATCTACTGTAGTTTATTGTTATGATCTTAAGACTTCAATATATTACATGTAATATAATTTCTGTGGAACAAAAGTGTTTGTGACGTGATAAAATTCTCTCCTTTCAACTAGAAAAAGGGGACTTCTTTATCGGACTATCTCCTTTTATACTCGACAGAATAATTACAACAAATTAATGTACTTGAGCCACGGATTAGAGCACATGAGTGTATTTTTCACTAATCTTTGGCTTAAATGCATTCAGTTGTTGCATATATTCTGTCAAGTATAAAAGGAGATGGTCCTATAAATGGCCAGATTTAGTGTACAGTACCCTTTTAAGCTGCTTTTGGTGAGTGTTTGATTGGTGCCCACACAGTCAGTACAGAGTAAACATTCAAAATAAACTTTTTCTCCTTTTTACTGTTAAAAAGTGTTGAAAACCAAAGATGATTTATACATGTATAATAAACTTATACATATTGAAAAATGTCAAGTTGCTATAAATAATTGTTTGTATCCCTCTAATACATCAAAATTATATTAAATATTTACATAAAAAATTCACTATCAAACAAAGAGCATCTTCTATATAGTACAAATACAGTAATGCTCTAATTAATCGACCTCTTAACCACAGCAGAATTATGGGTAACTTTTCAGGATTTAGTCGGAAATATGGCTTGTTGCCATTCATCGGAAAGCTCTCACCGAGAGCTTTCCGATGAATGGCAACAAGCCATATTTCCTGTAGTTTAAAACATGTTATTTTATTCACTAGAATTTATTATATAAAAAGTACAATAGGTTTCACAAAAACTAGCATGGAGCCGTGAATACATTTTTGATATATAACAAAAATAGGAGTTTCCACAGTGAATGCTGTGTGCGGCTTCAAGCACTGTATTGTATAGACATCAAATTACTGATATGACCTCAGAGTTGAACAATGTTTATTCCATTGATCCTCCGACAATGGACGAAAGGGAGGGTTCACAAACAATGTCAGTGTCAAGCCAAGAAATATCTTTTGGATGTGGTAAGGGCATGCAGTGTAAATCCAGGACAGATTTCACCCAACGATGTAACACAATATATCTACTCAAAGCACACCACATTGGGCCTGCCATGGCTGGTAAATAAATATGTTCGGGAGGTTATTTCTGGGGCAATGTTAGACGCCACAAAAACCCTTGAAAAAAATCTCCCCAAACACTAACATACTCACAAAGATGTGATTTAAACATTCACACATGAAGGAATGAAATGAATGCCCACATTATCTGCATAGCCCCAGGCAAACAGAGCTCAGGTTTCATGCACATGGAGGCTAGCATTTCATAGACTGGGTATGCCTCATCTGGTATAACAGGACTTCAACAACACCATGTGGGATTTCTGAAGGCTTATATACTTCAATGTCAAAATCTTTATGTCTCTCACAGAGCATAAAATTTAATTACCCTGCTTTATGAGCCCACTCCAAAAACATAACCAGATCATTAAACACAGCGGGGAGTGCATGTTAAACTCAAAGCATTATCAGTGTAGCCAATAGCATTAGGGTTTCTTTTTATTAGTCACAGACTAGGATTTATGATGAAATGTTATACAATTTTATAGTGAAATATGGTGTTGTGTGATGATCTTTTTTTCTCAACAGTTAATTTTTATAGGTTGTGTTTTCTGTGGGCCTTGAATGAACTATGAAGGGGGGTTTTATTTTACTCTATTTATTGATAATAAAGCTTACTGCTAAATGGGTTTATAGAAGGGAGACTTGCAGGGAGGTGTAAAGGTTTTAATAACCACAATTAAGAACTACCAGTATGAATTTCATTTATTTATTGGACATTTTATCCATTGAGAATTGGAAGTCTTCCCTGGAGTTTCACGGCTCACATCTCTTATTACTAAGACTAAATTGATAACCTGACCCGATCTCAATTTAGTCACTAATATTGAGTTGAGTCAAGTTGAGTTCACCTTTAATGTTATTCCTAGAGTGATTTGTACTATCAATAATTACCATACTAAGATTGTCATTCCATCTCAAATGCTGTATTCATACATTGATTATCTTATTCATGCTTTTAAAAAACTTTCAAAGTAATTCATAGATCTCAGATGACCTTGAGGGGGCAGGGGTTAGGGGGCAGGGGGTAGTCCAAAGTCCTCATACTGGATCACATTGCAGTATTTCGTAGATTTCATACAAGGCAGCATAATGTTTTAAATTGTGAAAACTTACATGCAGTGATGATCTGTATTGTACTCAAACAACTTTTCTGTCGACTGGAGTATTTTCTGTAATTAATAAAATGAAGATAATAAATACATGTACAACAATTTGTGGGTTTATATCATTTATGAACATTGAGTAAGCACCGATCATCTGTGTGAAATAAGTTGTAGAAATCTGTTGATCTTTTTTCAAGTCAATTGGGGATCTTTATTAATTGATATACTAACGGTGTTGTTGTAAATTGGTTTGGAGGTTTTCGAATTACGATTATCTGGCTCAATTCATGTTGTGACATTTTCAATACCCTAGCTAGTTTGAATGTAGACACTATTAAAAGAATTTGAATATCAAGTATTTTGCTTTATAAAGACAACCTTATCTTTGAACAGAATAGTCTAGGGTAATGTCCTAAATAATTGACACCTAAACCACAGTAGAATTATGGGAAATTTGTTTTTCGGTGAGAGCTTTCCGATTAATGGCAACAAGCCATATTTCCGACTAAATCCTGAAAAATTTCACATAATTCTGCCGTGTGGTTAAAGGGTCATATACTTCGGGCATTACTGTCCTTCTTTCCAATTGTATAGCATCCCTGAAAAATGTAGTATTCATGCTACACTCCATCATCATTTGTTCAGACCCAATAAGCCCTACATACAATCTAGAAGAATCTTGACTGATAAAATAAGACTGGTACTTGGCACCTAAAACCAGAGAAGATAAGCTAGTGGTTGTAGCTAATCAACTTGGTCTGGCGAATTTCCCCAGAGTGTACCAATTTACCAGGGACCCGTGGATCTACCACAGAACAGAAATCTGCTTGCGTTGTCACATTCGTTATGTATTCTCCTCCGGAGAATCGATTCCAGCAGAATACGATTTAAGCCTATTGATCTGCGTGCTTCGGAGCCTCATCGGAAGAGTGCTGTAATAGCTCTGTCTGACCGCAGGGTGCTTGTGATTCAATGTGAGCTCTGTCTCTGGTGGCTTCATCTCCATAAACTGAGTGCCACTATTATTATGGGTTACACAGTACACCAGTATCCCTCTTCTGTGCTCTATCTGAGTTCAGGCTTCACATTTCCAACAGGGTGGAGGAGTTCTGCACACCTAGTGAATATCTGCATTTTTTTTAGACAATGAGATGAAAAATCTAAAGGCAGGGATTTTTCTACCCGTTTTGAAAAAGGGTCCCAGGCCCTTTCCATTGGGGAAATTAGTGTCATGTAGGCTAATAATTGGGAATATGTAGAGACATTTAGAAACAATATTTTCATTGTGAAACTCAAGTTTGTTAATCAAACAATTTAATATGTTTCTTAAGATTGTTTCTTCCTTCCTATTTTATGCAAATGGAGCTTTTTTTTGTTTAGAAAAAAAAGAGACTTTCTGTCCAATCGCCCACCATCTCTCATGCTATACTTCTTGGTTCAGGTCTTGCGGTACATCCCCCATCCTCTACACATTTTCTCAATGCTTTGACCTTTTCCAATGTTTACCGTCATGTTTTGATTAATTTTGGTATCTTATATTTTTATCAGTAATGTTTACAGTATAATGGTATTGATATGGGAAATCTCATTATTGGAGAGTTATTACTAATGAAAATAAGAACAAAGTCAAGCTATTTTTTTCATGTACTTGTTGAATAGTTGTTTGAGAGACTTTTATGATTATCTTGCTTGAACCCACTTTGAAGGCCTTGGCCCTTGAGCCCCTTTCAGTATATATTTTAGGCTTAAATATTATAAAAAGATTGGAACAAGCCATAAGCATATAAGCTACATAAATTAATTGGAACTAATGGCTCAACCTGACTCAACTGTTCAAAATAACATGACTCACAGTATTGAAGAACATTGTACAGTAATAGGAGTCGATTATTTAAAGCATTACTGTAGGTTATTATGGTTATATATAATACATAGAAACATACTTCAGTGAATAGGCAACATCCTATACTCGGTCATTCCAAAGTGACATTGAGTGTCAATGCAAAGTACTAATGTAAGCATGACAGGGTTCTGACTATAAAAGTTGATCACCTATCCAGTTACAGAACATGCAAATTTCTTGATATAATGAATTGGCATGAGAAATAGGAAGTACTTATTTTCTACATCACATTTCCTGTCTATTTACCATGATTGAAGTGATAAGCTGATCTGACACTCATATGGCTTTGTTGGCCCAGCCAAAACTCAATAATGGAAATGTCATACTTCAAACTATGATATAAATGTCCTGACTCACACTATGACAATTGACATGTCATGGTAATAATAGGTTGAAATTGTTCTAAAATTGGACTTTTAAATATTTAGTACATCAATAAGTTCATGCACCAATGAAATTTCCCCAGATGGGTGGTGCAAAGGGAATTTGCAAGAAATCACAAGAAGCAGAGGTGAAATTTGAAAATCGGAAATAGCAGTGGTGAAATTAGAAAATTGGAGGTAAATGCATGTATCTAGCACCCATGTTCTTTTGAAGAAAGAAGGAAAGGTGATAGCTTGTTATGATGTGTTAAGAGAGTATGCAGTGGTGACATGATAAATCTTGTCAGTATGCTAATCCTGATATTCGCACAAATAATTTGTAGCCGCTGGGATTACATTGTTGCTTCACCATAGGAGGACAAGATCGACAACAGTGTCATATTTCCTAAGATGGGTGTAATTAAAAGTTTAATGTGGCTTGAATATAATTTACTGCATAACACACAGTAACACATGGAATATTATTATTATTAGCTTTGACAAGCACATACCTAACAACTCTACAGGCACTGGCATACAGTAATGCTCTAATTAATCAACCTCTTAACCACAGCAGAATTATGGGTAACTTTTCAGGATTTAGTCGGAAATATGGCTTGTTGCCATTCATCGGAAAGCTCTCACCGAGAGTAATGCTCTAATTAATTGACCTCTTAACCACAGTAGAATTATGGGTAACTTTTCAGAATTTAGTCGGAAATATGGATTGTTGCCATTCATCGGAAAGCTCTCACTTTCTGATGAATGGCAACAAGCCATATTTCCGACTAAATCCTGAAAAGTTACCCATAATTCTGCTGTGGATAAGAGGTCGATTAATTAGAGCATTAATTATGATATTGTTCGCGCGTTTTCTAGTATTAGCGCGAAAAAATTGTATTCACAGTCCGTGACATAATGAGTATGGGGGTAGTTAATTAAGGCCGTAGCCAATGAGAGCAGTGAGTCTGCGGTAGGAGATTAATTAACGAGGAGTGTCAAGTCACTCTAGCCTATTCTTTCGTCGGGTAAACTTACTAAATTTTCAATATGCATATATATTTAATGTCAAGAAGACAGATTGATACATACAATTATTGTACAAGACAAATGCATGGGTAATAAAATTTTTAGTTTTTTGTCAGTATAGATACACCGAAATAACGTGTTTCATATATCATGGAAGTTAAGATGCATGCATGTTTTGTTGTTGTAATGCTATATTATCCAATGAGAGTGAATTTCCGACATTGAAACTGAGCAGAATGGTTAATCGGAAAACAGGTTTCCATCCTTTTTTCCCTAAGAAAAAGGGTTTTGGTGGTTTTTCCTGTACGACTGCGCAGTATGGATAGCATTATATTTATGTATCAGAAATGTTCATATATGTCATTGTAAAACATCAATACTGTTCCAAAATAAACGCCGACGCTAGATAGACCCGGCTCAGTTGCAATGATAGTTGTGTTATCATTATGGTAGAATTGGGAATACCTGTACTTAGTCCACTGTGGACTTAAAAAGAAAGGTGTTTGGCAACGAAGTGACAAACTTGATAATAGAGTATAACAAAAAAGGAACAAAATCCTCAACTTAACACCATTCTGCTCTGATGCTGGCCGATGATGTAATATTAATTAACATAATTACATTGCCATTTTATATACCCCATATAAGTATATGTTCTTACTTCATCTTGTTCCATATAATCTTTCCATTTTCTTGTCTTGTTTATTCTATGTTAATGTACATTTGACCGTACATTGTGTAACATACAAATAAACATGATTGATGATTGGTTATTATTAGCTTTGTATTTTGGCATCTAATTATTGATAGGACAGTGCCCATACTTGCCACACAATATTCCACAATAATAATACCAGACTTGGCAGTCTCCAATCATCTCATAAATAACTACAAACAAGTTCAAGGGAATGAAAGGTGAAAGGAAATAGCTACAGTAAATTGGCCCTCATAAGTTATAAAGTATGTTCAGTATTCATCAAGTGATCATTTACCCCCAGGCTTCCTACAACATACATATGAGAGAGTGTGATAGCTTTCATATGTATAATACCCACAGTGTAAACACTAGCTGTTATGCTGGCCAGATAGAATGTCTGTGAAGTTATACAGCCCTGTTATCTGCACAGTTGGCAAACTGTGCTCACAAGCTAAACAAACACTGATAATACAATCTATGTGAACCTGGTACTGGGTGTTATCAGCAGAGAAGGCAAGGCCAGGTGAAGTACCCTATGAGTGACTGTGTAATATATGGGCAAAGTAGAATACATGTTTGCATTATGACCAACCTGACTTGTTCAATGGCTTGCTCACTGATTTTCATCTGTCACAACACCCATTTTTATGTCTACTAAAATAACCACAACATATGCATGGGACTGATATGCCAGATATGTGACTAAGGGCCAATTTATATGAGATTGGGCTAGACTGGCTAACCCATCCAGCAAGCCTGGTTAACCAAGCTGAGAGCATGAGGTGTTTAACTGTTTATATGACAAAAAGCTACCCTAGACCCAACTGCCTGGACAAAGTTCAAATTATGGATTGTCGTAATGCCTTCATTCTGATAGCAATACAGTAATGCCATAATTAATCGACTTCTTAACCACAGCAGAATTATGGGTAACTTTTCAGGATTTAGTCGGAAATATGGCTTGTTGCCATTCATCGGAAAGCTCTCGGGGAGAGCTTTCCGATGAATGGCAACAAGCCATATTTCCATAAAATTAATCCATAAAATAGCGAACAATTTCCCAAAGAGATGTCTATCTCATTTTCATTGAATTTTATGGGTTGTTGTGTGCATTTTGAAACATTACTCTGTCCAATTAGCTATGCTGATGGCTTTCAGTATGACTCCCAAGTGTTTATATGAGAAAAAGCTGGCTCCGTTAAGTGGCAGGCCTGGTTTCTCTAACTGAGCTGGCTTAGTTGACAGTTATCATGTGTCAGTATAAGAGACCAGGCTAGGCCGACTTACTTAGCCAGGCCAGCTGGCCCATATAAACACCCCCTTAATGTTTTACTCCAGTAGAACAGTTGTAAATATTATCAATAACAACATGTCTGCATGTATTCTATGTTGTACATGTGTAGTGTTCTTCATGTGAAGATAGCTCTTCTAAGGGTTAAACTTTGAAGACGTGAACTTGACCAGTATTTCTAGGGGTTTATATAGTTGCCCATTCAGCTACAGCTTACAAAGGATGATAACTCTAATCAATATGGCTAAGATAAAACTTTATATTCATGTTCCCAAATGGTCATCCTTGCTCCTGCAATCTAGATTTGAAACTGATCTATATATATTCAAGCTCAATTACATTATTGGTTGAAAATATGAAAAATGGACAAAAAGCATGACTTTTATTAAGTCAACGTAGAGGTAACATGTTTAGTCCTTAAATATTCAGTCAATGAAGGTAACATATCGTGTCACAGATTATTTAATGTAGGAAACATAATCTGCCTCTAAATATTCAGTCAACGCATATGTAAGATATCAGATCCCAATATCTATGTCAAAAAGAAGAGGAAAGAAATTTAACAAATATCAATCAGACTTCACAAGAACCCAGGCAACCCAGGATATCACCTTAACCCTTTACCCAACAGAAGAGCCCTGTGCCAATGCATTCTCTTATATATGCGAGTCGACCATAGGTCGCCTCGCATATATAAGAGAATGCATTGGCTTAACACATTAAAAATTATAAAATTGTTAAAGGATGTAAGAAAAAATGGTAAAAAGTGTTTAAAAAAAGATTTTTTTAGGCCAATGCATTCTCTTATATATGCGAGGCGACCTATGGTCAACTCGCATATATAAGAGAATGCATTGGCACAGGGCATAACTGTAACTATCACAATGTGGTCAAGGAGCCGGTTCCAATGATATCCATATTTGTATGGTTCTATTGAGACAGACCGAAGATAATTTAGGCTGTTGCAGCTTTATTTGGCCGGTTTGTTGGGTAAAGGGTTAATGTATGAATAGCTGAGCCATGCAGTCAATCATCCCCAGGCAATGAGTTTGCCATTAGTGTCCATACTGTCTGAGACAGTGATTTCTAATTAACGAGAATTACACCAAGCAGGATAAAAATTATTCCTTGGCAGTTCTCAATGACAGGATCCTATGAGGTGTCATCATCGCCACGATAACAGGTTGACGCATTAGAAACGTGTCCGCTATTGGGTATTGAATCTTTAATAGCACGCTATTGCTATCGATTGGGCCACGTAATCAATGAGCTGCTGGTCCAGGAAATAGGATCGTCGAGTTGACGAAATTAACATCAATATTCCACACAGAGAATAACAAATAGCGATAACTTAATTTACTTTTTTCCGTAGATTACTGTTGTCGAGTTCGCTTAGGGAAAATATCAATATCTATTGGAGAATCCTTATTCAGGAGCGAAACACCAACAATCATACATTCGTTGAAGCATTGTTTGGCAAGGACAGCAAAGAATATAAAAGACAAGGTCCAATTACTCAAGAAATCCTACATTTCATATTCCTGACTAAAACTCATTAGTTTTATTTAAAAGCAATTTTGAGAAAGAGTGGCCCAGATGCCATTTTTAGACGCAAGTTTGTCTTGTGAGCTTTTAAACAGATAGAGATAATTAAGCTCAATCAGTCCAATGATAGGGTTAAATAGTCTTGTTCAGTTGGACTTTAATATAACTTCAAGCTTCAAGGTTTCTGGATTGGTGACGGCTTTTGGGGCAATTCACCTTGCATAGCAGTAGAGCAAAGTTCTTTTCCTTTGTCTTCACCAGTTTAATTTATCCAACACATGCCTCCTTATTAAAAGCACACAGTATCTCCATCCTTGGTGGCAGTTAGTTGGCTTGTTTGTATATTAACAGTTCACTGAAATGTCTGATGTTGATACTAGCTGGGACTAATATAAATATGTTATATTGGTAGCTGAAAATACGGGTTTAGTTTCTTATATTATTCTTGATAAATTCGAGATTGTTTCTTTTTGAGCTAGTTCAGTTATTTTAGTCAGCGGTCATGTAAAAATTGCAACTGTTTTTGTACGGGGTGGGGGGCATCATTTTGATACATATAATGCTCGTAGAAAGGTAGTTCAGGTATCTGCCATGTGGCTTAAGTGTGAAGGCAGGGGGCACGGTTTCCGCTAGGGGTTAAGTACCCCTAGAGCCGCTGGGGAAATCTCAGTCAATCAACAAACTGCGAATATCTATAGTATTTAGTAAATTAGTTGATAATTTAATCTGAATGTCTTTGGAAATATAAGTATAAGTTAATTAGTGCTAATTAATTAACCAATTAATTGATTTATAAAACATTGTCAATTTAACCAATCTTATGTGATCTCACATCATGATTTCTAAATCTATTTTTCCTTTTATTAGTTGTTAGTAAGAAACCTGGATTATAACATAATTAATCCAGCTTGCAAGTGTCATATAACTGGTTATAAAATAAACCTAGAATAAATTTTTTTTATTGATGGTGGCAAAAGGAAGACCACCTGGATAGCTCATGTTGCCTCCACATGACATCTCACTTCTTTTTCTTATTATCTCTTTTATATTTTATATACTAAGTTATGTCATAAAATAAAGTATTCTGATTCTGAATATGTTGGAAGGGAAATTTGGGTTAGGGGAAACTTTCCAAAAGGAAACCCTATACTAGTGAAGGGTACCGAAAAAGAGAAGTTTATGTTCCAACAAAGTGCGCAATGGCAGCTAGAGAAATTAATTGGTGGTTTGTTTGTCAAAATACAGTAATGCCCTAAATAATTGATTCCTTAACCACATAATTATGGGTAATTTTTCAGAATTTAGTCAGAAATATGACTTGTTGCTATTCATCGGAAAGCTCTCACTGAGACCCAGTGAGAGCTTTCCAATGAATGGCAACAAGCCATATTTCCGACTAAATCCTGAAAAATTACCAATAATTCTGCTGTGGTTAAGGAGTCAATTATTTAGAGCATTACTGTATATCTTGACCAACATCACATGCTGGGGAAGATGATAGAGCCTCGGCTGGAGAGAGCAATCCATAAATAAAACACAGACATTGAATGGAACTATTGCCAAAGTGGATTAATGGTCTAGTTCCTACTGCTGAAAACAAAGGTCCAGACGGGATATAATCCACCAATTTGAGGGTCACTAACTCTTCTGTGCGAGGAGATAAATTCTGTCATGTTGCAGAGAAATAAAGCTGATTGGCCTGGCAGACATCCAGCAGGATTAGAGGGAATTACCCAGGCACAATTAACCTGGCAAGTCGGCCAGCAACCAACACAGAGGGGAATTATTTATAGGGAACGCTGGGAATTGATCACATGGTCACGAATCGCTACATCTGTTATTCCGCAAGATGATTCCCCGATATTGATCTTGTGTCTCTTGAGTAGAAATCAGATAGACAAGGATTTATAGAGATCTTATTCTGGGCAAATCTTGCCAGTCTCGACAGACATCTCATGAATATATGCACCAAGCAATAATACTAAGATGGAAGTAATCTTCCTATTATAAGCAGAACACCTATATTGAAGGCACATATACCAGACACACATTTATTATATTCTAAATTTATGGCCTATTCTCAAGGGCCTAATAATAGTGTCAGTACGATTATTAATTTTTGAGAAAATTCCCCAATGATCACTATTATTTGGCATTGAGAAATAGCCCAAAATTGCCATCACTATTGTTAATTTCAGCGTTTTCAGGTTAAATCCCCACCCATCACTATTAGTAGGCCATCACAATTATTAGGCACCTGAGAGTACTCAATTACTGTTTCATCTTTTTTTTATGATGTGTGAATTAAAATAGAACTGAAAATAAATATTTTCTTATGAAACCAGAAAGTGGGTCCCTTTTTTCTCATGTTTTTTCTGCAGAAAATCTACATTTGTAATGGGATAACCTGATGAGAAAGTGTTGTGATTGGTCTCCGACTTTGTTGAAACAAAACAAACTTTTCTTAAATATATAAATAATCATTTTCTAGTTTTGAATAAATTTAACGCATCTATATTTTTGGGCTTCCTCATCTCAACGGTCTTAAATATACATGTATGAAATCCTAAGTACCAGAACAATGGTTGGTAAACTCAATGATCCTAACAAAGCTATGTTTATAGTCAGGTTTATAGTCTATACTTTGTGTGAGAAGCTCAACACAGATCACAATACTTTGCTTAACAATATTTTGACTCCAGAGCACACAACATTTGTTCAAGCAAAGCTAAACTACTTCACTTATGGGGACAATTGGTTTGAATAATTGTCACAACATGTCAAATTACCGGGGCCATCAGAGGTTAAATCTAATTAAATTTGTGACAATTTGAAAACTAAACATTCTAGAATTACTATGGCAGCTGCAGCGGCTATTATGCATGGCAGGCGGTAATTTAAAGTTCGGAATCAATAATCGTGCAGGGGATACTACAATCAGATCAGATTAAAACTGCATCAAAAATTTGTTTGCGGATCTGACATGGAAATTTACTGCCACATAAATGAGTTTGGATAATTTAAATGTGAACTGAAGCATTCCACTAGGGTGATCAAATGTGCATAGCGAATAAACATGTGCAGCTCATATTCTGTAAACTTTTGCATCAATATTGGCTCAGTATGATAACGTCATTCTTTTTAAATAGTATAAGTTATATGTGATGAATTTAGTTGGAGAAATCATTCTCTTTTCCTTTAATTTTACCAGTGATTAATTTAGGACAAAGGGAAAACTAAATATTTATATTTTGGCATAGTTCAGATGTTGTGTTTTACGAAAGGGTACAGTTGACAAGCCTACAAATAGTGTGTATGTCATTTGCAGAATGAGGTACCAGAGGGTGAATTTAGTGACACTATCCTGCACGGCAGGCTAGCATCACCAAATTCACCCTCTTGGGGACCTCATTCTGCTTAGGCCTCAACTGCTATGGGAGAACTAGGATCAGATTGAATTCCCCAGTTGACGTTGTTGATGTTCACCCATTAGTCACCTCAATTATGCATTTTATCTTCTGCAAATTAGGGGATACAGAAACTTCCCAGAAGGGGAAAAAGTAACTAAAAACAATGTTATTTTGAGACTATAGATATTTACAGAAGATGAATGTGTTGATGCTACATATCCCGCTGTTTGGGATAGCGTCACTAAATTCACCCTCTGGGGACCTCATTCTGCAAATGACAGACACACTATTTGCACACTTGACAGTTGATATTGTAGTTTTTTTGGCAATAGTTGAATGGGAGGATATGACACAAGCGAGCATTACTAGGTATAATTTTGGGGCTCCAAAACTGCTATGTAGCTTTAAGGTATTGTTGGTTAGTAGGTTTGCTCTACAATCACTGTAAATGAGGCATGAAAAGCTTGATGGGAACAGGGGAAAGTGTAATGAGTTAGTTATCACATAATCCTGTAATCTGGCTTGCATTCTGCCATGTAATAGATGAGGCAGTAACAGCTCACTGCCAATTTTCCCACTGGTGTAGACCAATTTACGAGCATTTGCCTCACAATAAACATGCTGTGTTTGTTCTAGCCAAGAAGCTGAGGAATCTTTAGGGATATCGACAGATCTGACAAGACTGTGTAAGCGGTAAGAACAAATGGCCAGAACGATAATCAACCATGTTCTATTTTTGACAGAGGAATGTGGAATTTTTGTCTGGCTCCACATCTCCCACTGTAGTAAAAGCACAGATTGACATGTGCGAAGATCATTCTGGCACCAATGATTACTGTAATTCGCTCCTAATGACTGGGCCAGTTGTGTCTGAATTGTAGCAGGTACTTTGTGCTTAAAGGTCAATGAGGGAATGAGTAATAAAATGGTTGGAGATATCTAACTTCCTGTACTATATGGTCACCCCTCTGCTTGCAAGTCACAGTTCATTGCAACCAACTTCTCATGAATTTGTTGGTTGTATTAGGGCCAAATTTGTTGAGACATAATTTAGATTTCAAGACAAAATACCCACTGAATCCACATTTTGAAGTTGTATCCAAATAAGAAAGAAAATATGTATTTCACTCAATTAAATGAGTAGTTTCTTTGATCTAAAAACTTCATCATCACAAAATTTATACAGGTCGCATCAGATTGTAATTGATCAATTATTAACAGTCTCAAGCTATTTACAGTAACTCATGTTTAAATTCTGAAATGATTTTGATTGTTTCATTCAAATCAAATGCTAGTTTAAAATAGAGCCAGAAAATCTAATGGATGATTGCCACAAGTGTGAAATTCGAAAACATTATACAAATATTAAGCATTTTTCAACTCAAGAGAAATATAATTAAAAAGGGGAAAACATAAATAATTATTAGGAAGTGCAAAATAATGGCTTTATTAAGATGTATTCATGGTTCCATCCAGCAGGATGACAATAGGTTGTGTTTATATAACTTAACACTTTCTATACTAATAACTCATTGATGAGTAGTTCCTTTATGAAATGTTAAAATAATAAGTTCAACAAACGGTGTTGAACTTATTATCCAAACATTTTCCACCAATGAATATGAATTCTTCTACGCTTGTATTATCATTTCGTCTGACTGTTGTCTGATTATATATCCTTAAAATTCCTCCAAATGAAAATATACCATTCCAACGTATACTTTTATAACTGAGTGGGTGAATCCATTTAGTATAGAAGGGGTTAATTTAGCAGCTGAACAGCTGAAGTTGAGCAGCCATTAGTAGAGATGTTTAGATTGTAAATGGCAAACTTCAAACTTGGGTTGCTAAAGAAATATTCTTGGCACGAAAACACAGCGTCATATACCCGCACAAATAAGTTGAAAGACAGGCTGACTTCACGGAAATTGATATGTGTCAATCACATAACTGAGAACTGTGTGTAACTTTACAATCTCACAATAACAATCCACTCGCATAACTGACAATTTAATATGTACAGGTTTCAAGATCCATGCATGAAACAAGTTAAAGCAATGTTCACGCATGCTTTTGTGTGATTTTTGGTGGACACATGAATCTCAGTCTTGGACGTCTTGTTAATGTACTATAAGGAAACAGTGTGCAGACAACGTGCATTGGGTTACCATGCTTGCCACCAGTTTGACATTGCCATATGTACAGAATGTACTTTGAATGATGTAAACCAGTTTCTACAAAACAGGAACGTCTGAATCAGCTATTAGCGACCCATGTTTGAAGTTGGTTGATTTACAATCTTAGCCGCCCCAATATGTGAATGTTGTATTCATTGCCTGAACAGGTGTTCGATCAATACACAAAATTACGAAAATTGCTGGTCCCCAAACATTTGCCGGACGTTTTGTTATCCAGTATTTTTATTCAGAAATTTTATTTTTAACCATTTTCTTTACTAAATATTCATTGACGGGCAGTTCCCTCAGGAATAATTAAGATAATAAGTTCAACAAATGGCCATATTATCTGAACATTTCTCACCAATGAACAGGAATCCTTCTTCATTTGTATTATAGCTACAGTAATGCCCTAAGTAATCAACCCCTTAACCACAGCAGAATTATGGGTAACTTTTCAGGATTTAGTCGGAAATATGGCTTGTTGCCATTCATTGGAAAGCTCTCACTGAGAAATATGGCTTGTTGCCATTCAACAGAAAGCTCTTAGTGAGAGCTTTCCGATGAATGGCAACAAGTCATATTTCCGACTAAATTCTGAAAAATTACCCATAATTATGTGGTTAAGGAGTCAATTATTTAGGGCATTACTGTATTTTGACATCGGAAAGCTCTCAGTTAGGGCATTACTGTATTCTTCTGTCTGTCATCAGCATTTATTACATTTCCAATGTAAACTTTTATAACTGCATGGGAGAATCCATAAAGTATATAAATGGTTAATTATCGGAGATGATGAAGAAAGAGTCAGGAGCCATGAATACATCTTAAAAGGAGGAATATGAAGATCACATATTCACTTACCAGAAGTGTAAGGGTCATAGACAGTTTGCGATTGCGGTGCATATCCTCCGACATAATGAGTGTGAGTGTGGGTGTGAATGTGACGCTGCGTGGGTGGTGAATTTGCATAGTCCCGTTGTTTATCCAATGAATTCTTATCAGATGGAAGAGGTGATGATGATCCAGGTAACCCATCTTCACCTTTCTTCATCACAGATGGTGATGGGTTTAAGCTGGACGGCTTCTTATCCTGAAGTTCGTGAATTTTGTGGCTGCCATAATACTGAAGGTTATGCTTAGGCGTGTCAGAAATTTTTGTCGAGTCACTCTCCAAAGGTTTTTGAATGTGACTTGTTCCCAATTTCTCTTTTTCCATGTCTCGCTCTGACGGAACACTTGGAGTATATCCCAATGAATTTGGATGAACATATCCAGAATAATTAAGCACAGGATTAACGTTTAGATTACGATACAGAGGATGACTAGAATCGTATGATGGCTGCGCGTACGTTTGCTGCACATAAGGGTAATACATCCCACCACCGAATGATGCCTGTGACGCAGGCGAACCAGAAGGTGGTGCTGACGGAGACATAGTTACAGCACTATCGGGGTTAGAATTAGCACTTGAAACAGGACGCAGTTTTGGAGGATCGGATAAAGGTTTACCACCCTTATCGACCTGCTTCACTTTGTCACCCTTTTTAGGGTCCATTGTTGGAGGTTTATTTACAGAGTCTTTGGAAACCATATGATCCTTTGGCTTTTCCTTAATTTTTTCTGGCATTTGTTTAACATCCTTTCGGCTATCACAGACTGGCGACTTAGTGAGGTCCATTGGAGGTTTGTTAGTATTCACACTAACACCTTGCTTTGGCAAGCTTTCGGCACTCCGCAACTCTGGAGGTTTGCTTGTTGAGCTTTCTTGTTTTCGCTTCTCCTCTAATTTCTGATGACCTAAATGAATGATATTTTATTATTAGTCTTTGATGGTCTTTGATTAGTCTTTGGTTTCACAACCATATGATGAAATAAGCAGAAAATGGCAAACAGATCCTTGATAGAAACAATACAAAAAGATACAAACAATTATGGACTACCTGATCTTCTAAAAATTAAATTGTTGTTCAAGTACAATATTAATATTACATTGGGAAATTAACCAACTTTCCATCAATGTATCACATTATTATAATCAATAAATTTGAAAAATGATCAAGGAAATATGGGTTGATACAAAAATCGGACTTGGCACTGAAAGGGTTAAATCAGGCCCTAATTTTCCAGACTCTGTACAACACATATTGAGTCTACACTGTAGTCAGACTGGGCTGTCTTAATAAAATCTGAGGGGGATATTTATTTATAACACATGAAATGAAGTTCAAAATGGAAAAAATAAGCAGATATTATGCTTTACTAGTATTAACATAACACAGCAATGAATTGTTTACTGAGATCAACTTACCTATCATTTTTTGCTGCTGGTACATCTGATGACGTAGAATGTTTTCATGCTGTTTACGATCCATTTGACTTTTCAGCTCGATATTTTCCTTCAGAATCTGATGGTTCTCGTTCTGTTTGTCCCGTAAACTATTATCCTTAGCCTCGACTGGTCGAGGTTGCTGAGCCTCGACTGGTCGAGATTGCTGAGCCTCGACTGGTCGAGGTTGTTGCTGCTGCTGTTCAGGGGGATGCTCAGACTTTTTCACTTGCTGATGCATTTTGTCACCCTGTGGAAAGCCCTGAGTAAGTCCGGAAGAATTATCGGTTCCAGGACGTCGTGCTGATAAGTCGGCAGGAGTTCCTGAAGACTGCGGCTCACCTGGCTTTTCTCCAGGTTTGCCACCATCACCATCAGTTTTTGATTGTTGGTCCGCTTGGTTTTTCCTATGCTCCTCAAACATACGCTCATAATATTGTCGGTATGAAAGATCGTTAGCCATCATATGCATATGATAATTAGGGTCCAGTGGATAACCGTACTGTGCAAGATACTGACATTGTGCATGGGCATACATTTGCTGCTGAGCCCATTTCTGATGCATTTGATAGTCCATTTGAGGAGACATCGCTGGGGTGGGTTCACCAGTCTTTGGTGTTTTTGATTCACCTTTATCCAAGCTTACTGGGCTATCCTTCGGATGTTGTTTTTTCAAATCCTCTGAATTCATCATTGGTCTGGAAGTTTGCGGCTTTTGAACATTATCCGTTTTTGGCTCCTCTTTCATGGGCGTGTGAGGCGATGATTTCGGACTGTTCTGCATCATCTGCTGGTTGACAGGATTTCCAACATTATAATATTGTGACTGCCCATAATATCCATACATATATCCAGAAACATCAGAATGACCTTGTGTAACAGGAGGTTCCTCTTTTTTACGATTACTAGTAGCACTTTCATCGCGTGTCTTCACTGGGCTTTCACCTTGAGGTGATCCCGACTCATTCGCATCCGATATATCCGAATAAGCAGGACTCTGCACATTATCATTCACTGATGAGTTCGTCGGAGTTTTCCTATTTTCCGGCACAGACGAATGTATTTTAAGCAAACTGTTGTTGTTATTGGGAGGTATATTCTTTGTAGGCTGCCCATCAGGCATCTTTACTCCCAGTCCCATATTGGATTCAACCAGTTTGCTCTGGCGGATGTTATCTACAGCCCTATTGGTCATGTCCAACGCTATCCCAGAATCCTTCCTATGCGTCTGCTCCAGTATTTTACCTGGAGACGGTGCAGACTTTATCACAGCGGGTCTATCATATTTTGGAATGTTTTCTTCCCTGGGGTCTTTGGTAGAAATAGCACTAGAAGTAGCCTGTCCATGGTGTTGCGCACCCACTGAACCAGGTATCACACATTGACCTTGGCCTTGCACTTGACTTTCTTTTGGCCTCGGCTTTTTCTGCTTCTTTTTCTCTTTCAATGAGACTAGAGCAGGATTTATTGAAGGTTCGCCCATTATAGTTGGCTTTGGCTGAATGGGTTTCAGCGACGGTGACATCTGCGTATGAGTGGAAACAGGTGCCATATTTGTGTGCGTCACAGAAACGTTCGTAGACAGCGCTATCATCTGTGGCGATGGTGCCGGAACTATGGGCCTATTGGCCGATTTCATTTTCATTTTATCGTAACTTTTATCAGTTCGGTCATTCGGAGAAGACACAGCAGGTAACGCAGCCACCGGAATTGGAATTGAGGCTGGAAGAGGATTGGTCACCAAGGGCACTGAAGGTGCTATCACTTGAGTGGCTGGTTGTGTCACCACGGTAACAGATCCAATACATCCAACAGATGTAGTTTGAATAGGGTATAGAGTGTGCGGAACAGAAGTTGATTTTAATGCAACGACACAAGTAGTTGGAACAACATTCCCTGGAATTTGAATTTCCACACCACTCTTTTTCACTGGTGTCCCCTCACTGAAATTCTTACATGAATTCACAACTTCCTTCTTATGGACAGGAGAGATAATTTTCAAACTGTCAGGACTCTTAGATGCTGCCTCAATTTTTGGAACATCAACAGATTTAATGGCAGAATCATCTTTACCAGAATCAGACTTTTTGTCAGAGGAACACTCCGCTTTGTTGGATTCCACCTTATTATTAGAATCCAGTTTAACTTCTGCCTTTTTAATCATACACTCCAGTTTCACTTCAACACTTTTAGTCAATATTTCACTTTTGCTATTCGTGTCCTTGCTAGCACTAGACTTGGAGGAATGATCATCTTTGTCCTCTTTAGTAGAATTGGACTTTTTATCACTTTCCTTTTGTTTTGTATCAGAATGTTTTGTATCAGAAGACGCCTTCAATATAGGAGTCTCTTCTTTCTTGTCACTTATGTCGTCCATTTCCACTTCGTCTTCGTCATCCTTCATGACGTCTGCTGCCACAGTCGGTTTCAGAGAAGAATGTTCTTTTGATTGGTGAAACTTCAAACCACTCTGCTGTTTGTACTTTTTGAAACAGTTCATTTCTGGACATTCAAACACACTAGGAGAAGGAACCTCAGGTTTTGCAGAGTCTCTAGCTGAACAACTTCTCTTGCATTTTGGAGCTTCTGTTTTGTCCAGCTCGAGCTCTGTTGGTCGTCCTTTACGTTTCACTCCACCACTAGACGAAACATCTGATTTCGCAGGGCTCGGTGGAGCGGTGAACGTCGAGGTATTTGTGTTGTAGCTGTTGTTGGTCCCTCTGCGATTATTTTTTCGAAGGTTCCTTCCCTCGTTTACGACTCTTTCTATGACAGGTGTCGCGACAGCTCGACCTCTTTTCCCTCGACCTTTTGGAGTCCTGTTGTCAAGGTCACTGACAGGAGAGTCACAGTTTAACCTGTGAAGAGAAATATAACATATTGTTAAATAACAATCTCCTTTGAGGTTTCTTATCCTTTAACTTACACCTGTCCTAAATTATATTATTTTCAACAATAGTACACATGTAATTGTGACACATGATATGTACTTGTGACAAATGATACATAATTGCAACACATGATATGTAATTGTGACACGTGACATGTAATTGTGACACGTGACATGTAATTGTAGCACATGATATGAGGCTGGAACATATAAATAATTTTGGTTCTGAGCTTTGTGTTCTTCAATCTATAAATAACACTTGTGCAGTTTAAGTTTATGTAATTACACATGTTTAACGAAAGGTTAAAAGACAAATTCTATAACATGCGTAAGGCTTTATAGTTAATTTGTCTTCAAATTTTTCAGTTATAATTTCATAAACTTAAAAGAAACAAGAGATATATTTCTTTTAATCTAACCTAAGAAATTGGCCAAAAGCTAGCTACCTTCTAATGTCCCAAAATCCATAACATTTTGCGAGAATCAAAACAGCGTTTCTGCAGGGAATCAAGACTTTTTACGAGAATCAAAATGTGAATAATGTTCAGATTCTCGTCGGATTTTAAGGCCTGCTTCCCCATTATATTTTCATTAAATAAATTTTTGCAAAGAACTATTATGCTTGAGGGCCAAACATCATTCAATGACGCTCCTAGTTGCAGAATAACATTTACATGTAGACCAAACTGCTGTTAAATATAATCTGCAATGGTAGTCAAATTCAGGGTATGTAATGAGTGAGAAATTACCCAGCCATCACTGTCAAATTTAACAGTATAAATCTCAACAACACTGATGACCCACTGTATGAAACTAATAAGGCAATTCGTTATATGCCACATAATCAGCAAATAATTCATTATGAATGGGTTTAATAGATGTGGCCAACTGATGAAATCAAGTCATCATTATGGAACCTTTATATTCCCCGAAATGGATGACCTTGATTAATTTATATGCACTATTGTTTAGATATAAAAAAATTCTCATAAACTGTGAAGAGATAACTATATTTAATTCTTTCTTTACTAAATAATCATTGACAAGTAGTTCACTTCATAAATGTTCAGATAATAAGTTCAACAACCTTTTATTGAACTTAATATCTAAACCTTTCCCTGTTAGAACTGAATCCATTTAGTAAATAAAGGGTTAAACTTGGTAAGTTCAGGAGACATCAGGAAGAGATATAACCCAAAGAATAAAGATATATTCAGGGTTAAGCTTAAAGATGTATTCAGGCCAAGTTTGACAAATTCTGCTTTGCTGCTTATATGAATATGTCGAGTTAACCCTATCTATACTAAATGGATTTTCCATACTCAGTTATAAAACTATTCATTGGAATGGTCCCTTATTCACTTGGAGGGATGTTAAGAATATGAGTAAGATGAAAACATATTAATACAAGTGCAGAATAATTCATGTTTATTGGTGGAAAATGTATAGATAATAAGTTAATGAACATTTCCCAAGGGATAACTACTTGTCAATGAGTATTTTATATAGAAAGGGTTAAAACTCCGAGTAAACAAAGGAAAACCAAAGTGAATATACAAACATGGACAAAAGGAGCCATGGCAAGATCAAGTGTATGATATTACGTCTGATCATCATGTATTATGGAGGACATTTGTTAATCACTACTTTATGTAACTTATGTAATGGACATCCCTCCCTTTGACTGACAGGAATATATTGTTGATTTGGGTGAAACACGCAGACAAAAAAGCGCTACGTTTGTCTGTGGCATAATAGAACACCACGATGTCGGCAAATTGATTTTCTCCTAAGTAAACGACTACGTTAATAAGATACATTGGTTATCTGAACATCGCTGTATTGATGTGAAGGTGCGGGGTTTAGGTGAGCCAGTACCATCAATGCGAGGTGCGTGCACAGAATATTCATTCGACTATTAATGTTAAGGGCAAGCCTGGTATAGTGTGTCTGACATTTGCAGAATGAGGTCCCCAGATAGTGAATTTAGTGATGCTACACCGCACAGTGGGCTAGCATCACCAAATTCACCCTCTGTGGACCTTATTCTGCTTAGGCCTCATCTTCTGGGAAATATCTCAAAATTAACATTGTTTTAGTTACTTATTCCCTTCTGTCAGTTTCTACAGAAGATAAAACGCATAATCGAGGTGACTAACGGGTGAACACCACCAACTGGGGAACTTCAATCTGATCCTAGGTCTCCCGTAACAGTTGAGGCCTAAGCAGAATGAGGTTCCCAGAGGGTGAATTTGGTGATGCTAGCCCATCGTGCAGGATCACTAAATTCACCCTCTGGGGGACCTCATTTTGCAAATGTCAGACACACTATCTCCAGACTTGGTTATTGGATTGATGTGCTCTGTGCTCGTACTATGGGAAATTATTTAGCAGAGAAGCACAGCCAGTTACAAATGAGTTTTGCCTTTACGGAGACATGCCGATGTAATCTCACGAATACTAATATCATTAGCATTCTGGGATTGAGATATTGAGTTGCCAGATAATAAATCACATGCATCAAACATGACACGACTTCATGAATAATCATGAGATCATGCAGATGAAATCCATGGAGATCTTCCAGTTTTCATTTTTTCCCCCTGTTTGCTTGTGAGGGTCTGTCAGGAGAGATTTTAGACTGGTGTGCATGCCAATCAAATGAGAATGAAAAGAAGACTTTGATGGACGGCACTAAATCTCATGCAAATTCAACAGAACTGAATTAGGATATGTGTCGGCATCGGTGAGCATCATGTTGAGTTCTATCAGAAAACATGCCAGGTTTTAGATGCCCTTGCATCTAAATGTAATAGAATTTCTAATATTTGGCAGGAAGCTCATGCAGTGAGAATCAGTCATACATGACAAGAGTATGGTTTGGATTCATATAAATAGTGATTAGACTAGACAAGATCCAAAAATCTGCTGATGTTAACCCATTCTATACTAAATGGATTCTCCCACTCAGTTATAAAAGTATAAACAGGAATGGTCTATTATTCATTTGGAGGGGTGTTCAGGATAAATTAGGCATATATGCCAGCCAGACCCCGTACTGGATATACAGTAATGCCCGAAGTATATGACCCTTTAACCTTGTTTATCTGTATGGTTTTAGCAATCTGCTATCATTACACTCACTTACTTGAGACATCATTTCTGACTGTGTATATGATATTGGTCAGTATGATTGGTCAGAAATTGCAAGGAAAGGATTTAGTCGCAAATATGGCTTGTTGCCATTCGTCGGAAAGCTCTTAACGACAGCTTTCCAATGAATGACAGCAAGCCATATTTCCAACTAATTCCTGAAAAATTTCCCGTAATTCTGCTGTAGTTTAGGGATTGATTATTTAGGACATTACTGTACTCTATCTGTGCTTGAGCCAAACCATAATGTCACATGAAACTGGTAAAACATGGTTCAACTGCAGGTCAGTCACATATCCAAGTGATTTACATGATAGTTGCATAGTAGATGGTTGGTGCTACTAACTTGGTGGGTTCAATGTGTAGCAGAGCAAATCCAGCAATTAAATTTAAAGGGAACTATAATTAACTTATCTAAGTTCCAACATCAACGAACATGATGAGAGAAACAAGACCTGATGAAAGTTATGGTGGAAATACAATCATTCGATCATATCTCAACATATTATAACCTTAGTTAATGAGGAAAGTGGAAGAAAACATAAAACAATTTTGTTATGATATACGAATGCCCTAAGTAATCGACTCCTTAACCACAGCAGAATTATGGGTAACTTTTCAGGATTTAGTCAGAAATATGGCTTGTTGCCATTCATCGGAAAGCTCTCCCCGAGATTGATAGGGGAAATAGGTGAGTGAACGAAGTATGTTTATGGATATCCTGTATCAAGAAACAATAGGTTTAACACTTTCAATACTAAATGGTTTCTCCCATTCAGTTATAAAGGTATACATTGGAATGTTCTGTTATTCATTTGGAGGGGTGCTCAGGATAAATTAGCAGATGACAGTTTGATGAACAGATAGTCCAAGGGTACAAGGATTCATATTTGGTGGGAAATGTTTAGATAATAAGTTCAACAAACAACCTATTTGTGAACTTATTATCTGAACATTTCCTGAGGGAACCACTCATCAATGAGTATTTCGTACAGAAAGGGTTAATCAAATCGATCATGGTAATTTCAGTTAAAGTAATACAGTGAGAGCTTTCCGATGAATGGCAACATGCCATATTTCTGACTAAATCCTGAAAAGTTACCCATAATTCTGCTGTGGTTAAGGAGTTGATTATTTAGAGCATTACTGTATCTGAGAAAACATGAATAGAAGTCTGATTCTGTTTCTGACCCCTACCATTAAGACCAGGCATGATATATTTTTCTGGATATATTTCAAAATCTGCCATTTTTATTTCAACCTGAGACCATGTTTATTTCTGATCGGTATTATTTCTCTTCACTATTCTGCAAAACTAGTCTGAACATTGCATGGTGGGTACTATATACAATAATGTTATTCAGTCTGAGTTCTATGTTAACTCGCCATCTGAATTCCAGAACAAAATTCCTCAATGTCAAACAGAGAATGTGTCTAGGGTTAATTACAGGCATGTTCTGAGCAAAGCAACAGTAATTTATTGAGTAGCTATATACCAGGTAGCCCTGTGTTCTAATTTACAAAGCTGTAGTAAAATGAGCTTGGGTGGGAGTATAATGATATACATAATTTATTTTCATTTTGATTGATTTTTGTAATGTTTAAATCTTTTAAATCGTATATACCAAATAAAATACCATTCAAATTGATTGATTAAATGCACTTGACACTGGGTTACTGCTTTGAATAAAAATAGTTGAACCTCAACACATCTTGCAATTTTAAGACCGATGATGTGCAATTATATACATCTTATACATGTAAGTGAACTTTGTCACATTTATTTTAGGTAAATCTTTTTCCATGTTTTATAAATGTATATCCCAGAATATTGTTCTGTCCCACTGTCTGCGGGCGTGATTTTCAGAACTAGAACACAACTCATGGAACAGAGTACAGAAATCCAAGATGTGAATGCCACTACCAACAAAAGAGTAAAGAGCTAATTCTTCCTGAGTATTAAAATACTGAGATAATCATCGACGTGATCAGTTTCATGGATTTTGTCCAGTGAAATTGATAATTGATAAGTGAAATTGATATTCATTTGCCCAAATTTCACTAATCGATTAGAATGTTAAAAGCTGGATTATCAATTCGAGGATCGAAATTACAGCTGCAGCTAAAAAGGCACCATAGTCGAGTCTCTGCTGACTTCCTAATTCAATTGGCTCCCATTTCAGCTGATATCGTAGACACGGAGCGAATAATGATTCTGCTCATTGATTTTTGTGAGAAGCAAATGAAATTATTTTCGGGATGTGCACAAGCTATTGATGTTTTAACGGAAGATATAATAGGCAGATAAGCGAATCTATGATCACTCTGTGAAAGCTAAGTTTACATCACACTGTCAAAAGATAGATGAGAATCATGAGTTTTTTTTATGTTGGTTATGAAAAGTTCAAAGCAGTATGTGGTGCAGACAGTAATATAAAATGAAAATTTAAATACATTTGCATCATCAAAATACATGTGCGGATATAAAAATAAATGGGCTAAGTCAGGATGACAATAACATATAGGCCTACTAGCATGGTACAGTAAAGCTCTAAATAATCCACTCCTTAACCACAGCAGAATTATGGGTAACTTTTCAGGATTTAGTCAGAAATATGGCTTGTTGCCATTCATCGGAAAGCTCTCGGTGATATATTTGCATGAATCTTATGTTCATATTAACTTTCTAATGTACCTGTTAGGACAAAGTGCTAAATTTGAAAGCAGACACTTTTAATTTAGGGACCTAAAATAGGTCATTTGTTGAACTATTATCTGAACATTTTCCTCCAACAAAATGAATCGTTTTGCACTTGCATATTATCTTTTCACCTGTTTGTCATCTGCTAATATTTCCTAAACACCTCTCCAAATTTAATATAGACTATTCCAATGTATACTGTTATAAATGAATGGAAGAATCCATTTAGTAAAGAAAGGGTTAAAAAGGTTCACATGGTTATTTTTGTCAAGTGATAATATTAATAGCATAATCCTGGGCCCACCAAAAATGATCTAACAGCAATTCATTAGTTCATCAACCAACATCAAGGGCCTTCAGTATTCTAGTATTAAAGCCGTAATATAGTTATTTGAGATTTCTTTGGGGCATTCTTACAAGGTTGAAATATTCACATGGTTCAATGACTAATTGCCCATGTTAATTATGCTTGTTCGATTTGGCTGATCCTGGGTCTAAGCACAAACTACATATATGTGCAAGGAGGACAAGTGAAGAATCCTTGTCAAGATGTTAATCTATCACAGCTGATAGCCCAAGGTTGTGTCCATGGATGGAATAAAATTATTTGCATGATATCCCTTTAACATCCATCATGTGTAAAAGCACAGAAACTGACTGTTTTGTCAAAGAGAACAACAAATTTCATGTTGCACTACACATGTGGTGTATGCTTCGTGATACTTGACCCTGAATATATGCACAATAATGTCAGTGTTGCCGAGAATGTGAATACGCGATTGCATTCAATTTAATACATCAGAGTGTTTCCGCTAAATTGAACAAGGACGCCAGCAACATTCATGAATGTGAAGATGAATACAACTTTCGATCTAATCGCGCTGGATATTATTGTGAGTTAAATGCATATGAAAATGTTCTAGCTGGCTGAACAGACGTTATATGAGTCTAATTCACAGCGCGGCATTATTGTCAGAATCCTATTGTCGGAGCTGTGTATGCCCAGGGGGCGGACATTAATAATAATGGCCCACGCACTGCCTTCCTCAGTTGGACTTTACTTCATGCGTTTAAATACCACCCTGAGCATTGGAGCACAACAAGAGAATAATTTTATGTGGAGATGAACCTTTTATGCTATTGCAAATACAATGGCAATGACAGGTGTACTCCATGAGGGATCTCTTATATGGAAAACCAGACTTGCATCAGGGATTCTGTTCAACGGCTCCTGAATTGTGAACATCTATTGTGCACCCTGATAAACTTCCAGTTTTCGAACTCGAGGAAACAATTACATCGCACACACAGTATAGCTATCATATGTAAGGGGTGCAAGAAACAACCAAGACTAAGGGCACACAATTTTGGGAAAAATGTTTTTTAGTCAATTGTAAAGCTAGACTAATTGCTATGTTTATTATATATGCAGAAAAGGCAACATTTTGCTACTCAAACACAATTTATAAATGCCATTATAACCCACAAAACACACTTTGTGTGAACATGGCATTTGTTTATATACAGCGAGTAAAGAGTCGGTGATAAGCAAAACACTAAACACTGTCAATTTGTTTGGGAGAGTGATTTACAATGACCCATTCAACACCGAAATCTTGAGTGGCGAAGATTAGCAAGCGCTATATTGTAAACAATATGGAAACTTTCATGGAACAGCTACAAGAATGGATATAATTTGCTCCCAGGACAACAGAACAGTTCTGTTTCAGTTGATATATAATTTATTTTTACTTGCCATACTGTGGAGCGCATTTAAGCACTTTAGATAATAAACCATAGGCCATTTGTGGAACTTATTATCTGAACATATACCTATGGACAGCTACTCCTCAATGAGTATTGGTATAGAAAGGGTTAAAATTCCTTTGATGTTGTTGAAGTTTTCCTGTCAAAACCAACTGCAGGTAACTCCAATGTTTCCCCCGTCAGTCAGAATGTTCTGAATAGTTTCAAAATTATGTCAGATGAATATCACCACTTCAAAGTGATAGGAATAGCAAAACAAAATACCCAGATGAAACAGGATGAAATCTAATTTACTCTGTGTGTTCTAACTATCAGTCAGCAGATACCAAAAGTTCAAACATATTATATAGGGTGCTAGTGTTGTCTATTTTTAGATTGGGAAGCAGGTTCACAGTTTGGCCCTGGAAAATAAATAACCTTCATGGTAAACCTAACAGCAGTTCCTGGAGAGTGTATAAGCATACAATGTTTAGGGCGTACAGACACACAAACAACAAGTGAACAAACACATGCATGGCAGACTCCGATTTGTTTGTACTGCGACCCTGGCCAGATCCTGTTACCACCTGCACTTAATGACTTCAGTCAGATCTACTGGAAAATTGTAAAGAGCTATCAAAAACACATTTGCTAAATTTCTTTTTCCAAAAAAGTTCCTGGATATCCTGAGATATCTGGGAATTTTTCAGGGACAGCCAGATGTTGGGGTTATGATGGTTTCATGATGGACTTGCTTGGATCACCAAGTTAATCAGTCTTATTGTCATTTTCATTTGATAAACAAGTGCCAAATGATAATAACTTATTTTTCATTCATACAGTAATGCCCTAAATAATTGACTCCTTAACCACAGCAAAATTATGGGTAACTTTTCAGGATTTAGTCGGAAATATGACTTGATGCCATTCATCGGAAAGCTCTCACTGAGATTATTTAGGGAATTACTGTAGATGCCCATATATCAGGTATACACAGCTCATGTTTTAACATGTTTTAACATCAATGAAAAAAATCTCCCCTATTAATATCAAAATCTATTTTTGAAAGTGAATCTGTCTATTTCTGATTTACAAAGTAAAAAAAGAAAGTCTGGTTTCAATTGGTTCTGGGGTCATCTGTCATCAACCATGTGTTGTTTCTGCTATAAACCATATAAATTAGTGACATGATAATGCTATTTTGTTGAGAAACAACAGATGCTTAGCCTAATTTTATATATACTTGATATTCCCTGAATACTAATTCTGCAGGTAATTACCATACTCAATATAATGAGCTTGTTTCAATCATAGTTTACTTAACCATGAAATAGTTTGCACATTAGTGTGCATTAATATGTTGGAAAAATGTTGCTGGTATATCCATGCAAAATGATGCTAAACTAATTGCTAGGTTTATTATAAATGGTTGGAATCCATTTAATTAGATGGCATTGTGTCAACAAACACACAAGTTGCACAACTACAGTAATGCTCTATAATCAACTCCTTAACCACAGCAGAATTATGGATAACTTTTCAGGATTTAGTCGGAAATATGGCTTGTTGCCATTCATCGGAAAGCTCTCACTGAGAGCTTTCCGATGAATGGCAACAAGCCACATTTCCGACTAAATCCTGGAAGTTACCCATAATTCTGCTGTGGTTAAGGAGTCGATTATTTAGCGCATTTATACTGTAATTGGCAAGCCGAGGGCATATAGGACTGCTGAAGGCAAAGCTTCTTACTTTACACTGGTTTACCCAGGAAAGTCTCGCAGAAACAACCAAGGTTAGGGAGCCAAATGTTGCCAAGATATATTAATATCAACATTAAACTATAAAATATGACCCTGACAAGCAGTAAATATGAACCGTGATAATGAAATACTGGGGATCAAAGTAGGAAGATAACTTAGTTTAATTTTAGCCACAACCTTTAATAACACTCGGCTTGTCTGCAGCAACATGCAACCGCACTTAATCATCTCTTCAAAATGCTGATTAAAACGCAGTAAAGAAAATAACGAGAAACATTGATCGCTTGCACAAAAGCTTCCTTGGGGCATCTGCTGTTGGCATAATCAGCGCATTTATTGGCAAGATATAAATTACATTAAATCGCGGGGAAAACTCTGTCAAACTGAAGCGGGACTTGAATACGTTCAGAGGAAAATCAATGTCCTCATACTGTGGCGCGCTTCAGATATAATCGGAACCGATCGCTCATCATTAGGCCTTATAGCATTGCAAATAGAAAGCACTGCGTCTTGTATTGTATCATTGGGTCACTGTTCACCATAGATAATTCTCCAAGGGCACTGCATTAGAGGAAGACGCATATGAGTGAGAAGACTGCTGATTTTTTTCTCTTTGTGAATGTTATACTACTCAGATGCCATTGTATATGAAGCATCATCAGTGATATGGCTGGAGGGTCTTTGTAGAGCCCATGTCTAACTGCACCCCCTTCCCAGGCAGGGATTCCTTATGGCAGTGATACCTTAAGTTTCTAACTGTTGATAGAAAATACATATAGCTTTATTACTAAAACTGATTGTTTTATAAAAGGGAGGAGCCTCTTCTTATATATAAAGTTCATAATTTGAACATTTTTATAACTAGTATTAAAAAATACAATTGTGTTAGGTGAAAAGAGGTCTCATATAGAAACCATGGGTCCAATTGATGTTGAAATGCCTATAGAGGTTTGGGGACAGAAACAATACCTAGTCACATTCCTGGCTGGTCCAAATATACAAGAAGTTATATGCTTACCACTTCAGAAACATAAAGGGTGCCATTGTTTCTCCAGTTATTTTTGCATGATTGCACAACAAAGAATTTTATAAACTATAGTGATACACTGTCGGTTGAAGTTTACCTCTAAAGTAAATTGTATACAACTTCCAAGTCACCTAACAATTGATTACTGAGTAAATATCCTAGCTTCCTGCAGGAGACTTCATATAACCCCATGGTATGCAAATGAGCAGCATGCTTCTATCGACAAGAAAATGAGTTATGTATAAAGCATGGCATAAAGTGCCCACACGGGATAGATGGGTGAGGTACATGTACAGTAATGCCCTAAGTAATCGACTCCTTAAACACAGCAGAATTATGGGTAACTTTTCAGGATTTAGTCGGAAATATGGCTTGTTGCCATTCATCGGAAAGCTCTCGGGGAGAACAAATGAGCTGGGTTTTAATTAATGTTATTGACAGGAGCGAGGCCTTTGTAAGTTTTGCAACTTGTGCCTGAATCCCATGAATTTGAGTAGATACAAATAAATATGTTTACATCAACTAGTAAGACCTATGGCATGCAGCTAATTAAGAAACCAATGAATACATTTATTAAGTCTCTTTGAACTCCAAAAACCTAATCAATTAGAAAACAAAATATCAAGCATGCACCAAGTATATTCTCTGATTTGCCATTCGAAGAAAATAAAGGACATTGCAATTCTCTATTCTGTGTTCTGAGTGCCCTCTCAGATTCAAAAAATTCCCATGGGTTTAGATTACAACATACTGATATTGGAGAAGCACCATTATTACTGACATGAATATTCATATAGAATTCCACATGGGCGAGCTGTTCAACACGCCAGCCATTAAATCAACGTTATTGAATTTTTTTCCTTTTTACACCGATTATGTTGTGAGGCAGCCTCACAAGGGATTAATAAACAATGACGAGCTAGAAAATAGGAAGTGTGTTGTGCGGGATGCGAGTCGGAAAGCAGACGTTCAGAGGACTCCGCTCTAAAATCTCATTACGCAGTGAGTCAGTCAGGCACACAGGCTTGATATCACCGATATATCTGACAATTCTTTTGGTGCGTGTTCGCCCTGACACATGTTGCCAATACGATATTGATCCAGCTCCCGTTCTTATAATTAAGAATTACTCTGAATATATTGCCATGCCACAGAGAATATCTCGGCAAATGTTATTACCGGGCTTCTCAGACACTATCTTTTGAAACATTAGCTGCCTTGCGGCCCAGTGCCAAGATGAAATTTGCTTCAAATTGAAAATTCATTTTGATCTCGATTAGTGAAGGTGGGCTTCTGAAAACTACTGTCTGTTGTTAACTGATCTCAACCGTGTTGTTAATTGATCTCTGCCCATCTTAGAAGAGATTAGATTAAAAGATGTACTCATGAATAATGTTTTGTTTTCTTTCTGCCATTAGACCATTCCTTTTTGTCTATTTTACATCACTTTGTATAATTATCACCATTTTATCTTCCTTCAGTAGTACAAACAGTAGATTATAGTGCTCAACATGACATAGCTTATACAGTAATGCTCTAAATAATTGACTCCTTAACCATAGCAGAATTATGGGTAATTTTTCAGGATTTAGTCTGAATACGTCAAGAGCTTTCCGATGAATGGCAACAAGCCATATTTCCGACTAAATCCTGAAAAATTACCCATAATTCTGCTAGGAGTCGATTATTTAGAGCATTACTGTACATACTCATTATCAGTTTCCCTTTCCTGTCATACTTTCATTATTATGTTATAATTCTTGCAGTGGCTTCTTTTAGCATGGTAATACAACAAATAACAGGTATCCACCAGGAATTCAATCAGATTCAATAGTCTATAAACAAGAGAGCTCATTTGCTCAATTAAATTAGCTGAAAACCACAAATTTCTTAAATCTTCAAACAATTTTGCAGTATATGTACAGAATTTGAGGAAATCAGCTGAGAACTCAAGCCTGCTTGACATATACATGCACAAACTTCATTCCTAATGTCTATGACCATAGTGAAATCTAGAAGAGAATACAGGTGCAACTCCAGCACTCCACTAACAGCCAACAGCACAGAATAATATCCCATACTATACCCATCTGCATGCCTCCCACCCAATAAATCATTTCTGGCATGTTTTCAATTGCAAACTGGCATATGCTGCTATGTGCTTGCTAATTCCAGCTGATGAGTTAACTACTTCATTGTTAATTCAATTAATCAAATGATTGTTTGAGAAGATATAGTCTTGACCAACCAAAGATGTTAACAGAAAAGCCCAATCAAATTATATAAGCCTTCAGGTGAACTATGACCTTTATAGTGTGTTGGACAGATCTCCCCTCAGGCTGATAGCATCTAACACATAGCATGATGCATCACATTAGGACAATGTGTGTCTCAATCCTATGTGGTTTATCTGTGTTTGCATGCAGCAGCCCCTTACGGTGACCCTGGGTACATACACGTGGGTAATTTAATAAGAATAAGGGCACAGCGTGATCAATACTTTATCTGGTCACGAGATCGCAACATCTTGACGGGCGTATTGACAAAGACCGATAGGAGCACTATGAATTCCCATAGCAATCCACTCGGCTAAATATTTAATAGACACGGAGGTTTATCTGCCTCGATTTCCTCGGGTTATCAGTCAGCGTAAACATGAACTATGGGCAGGCTTTTGTTAGCGAACTGAATTGAAGCTATTGTGTTGATCGGGAGAAATACCAGCGTGATGTTATACATAATGTGGCATGTGCACTCGATTTGTCTGTCGGGCTGTTGGCTGACAGGACTGGTTTCAGGCCATATAAGGAAAGTAGAGTGGCCATATATAGAGTATAAAATACAATCGTCGAGTTAGAACATGCATGTATAGCAAGCAAATTTCTATAGTATGAGTATTTCTTAGAACTTTCACAGTATTCTCATTTATACATTTGTCCAATTAAAGACATATTGTGGACTTATTTCAGTTAATAAACCCGATAATTTAGTTTATCACATGATTAGCACTATTTTCCAATGTAATATTCGAGCGTAATAGACACGTGTAATATCGTCGCGTGCAATGACGTCACGCTGCTCTTTGTGACAAAGTTCGCTGGCTGTTAATTATTGTTCTTTTCGATAAAATTTTAGCGATTATATGATCATGTGATAAAAAGTATTTCAAACTCGTTCTATTTTATAAGTAATTTATCAACCTCATCCACTAAATTCTATTTGAGCCTCGGTAAACCTCGGCTCAAATCAAATTTAGTGAACTCGGTTGATAAATTCCGTATAAAATAGTAACTCGTTTGAGATCCTCTATATCCAAATACAATCTCCACTGGAAAAACGTAGCAATCAACTATTAGAGAGTCGATAATTCCAACATAGACTGTACTACTTCAGAGAAAACCATGTTTGAATTATGCACAGATGAAATTATTTACCTTATTAGGGACAAATTATTAGGTGATACCTTCCGCAATGATTCCGCAAACATAGTCACTGTATGTAGAGTAATGCCTATAAAGTAATCGACTCCTTAACCACAGCAGAATTATGGGTAACTTTTCAGGATTTAGTCGGAAATATGGCTCAGGGAGAGCTTTCCGATGAATGGCAACAAGCCATATTTCCGACTAAATCCTGAAAAGTTACCCATACCGGGGGTAATTCTTCTGTGGTTACGGAGTCGATTAATTAGGGCATTACTGTAATTCCTTTATAACAATGATGCTCTTTACTGCCTGTTTAGATATAAAATTTATAAAAAAAATAATTTTGGCATCAGTTCTGAACATCTACTACTTCAAACAGATATTTTACTATTCAGTCATTATATCCATTTGAGGAATGTGACATCCAATTATTATTGACAAAAACAATATCGTTGTACCCTTTCTTAAAACTCAACATATAAACGATGCAAATATGTACATAATTAGTCCCGAAGTAATCCCTGATAAACGAACAGGAAACACTCGGCCAATCAGAGTTTATTATCATTTGTGACAATAACCCGCTTTGAGTAAGTTTATGTGCTTTGCATGTTTAAATGCCCCAAGGAAGCATGTTTCTTCACTTTAACAGTACATGTACATAGATATAGTGACCATGTAGTGACTTTCTACATTGGGTGAATTGTAGTTCAGAGATTTTAGACCAAGATCATTATCATACTTTGTTTCTCATTTCTATTTAATATTATGCTACTGGTGTGATATATATAGTGTAGTCTAAACAAAAATTAGAATGACATATGACATATTGTATAGGTGAATTCTCTGAGATCACTCAATTATTCACTATTTTCATATTCATCAATCAGATTATAAGCTTTTGAATACTTTAAAGACTTGCACAGATGATATAATTTTGTATCATTACACATTCATTATCGCTTTCTTTCTTTGATGACAGTCTAATAATGAGATTAGTTTTTATGCTTCTTCACATTCCTCGGGGACAGAGAAATCAATAGCATGATTTGCAAACAGCAGCTCTCATAATTACTTCTTGTACCTCATACTGAGCGCTCAAAGCCAGTCTTGAATTTACAGCAAAAGATAAATAATAGCAAGGTCAGATAAAAAATGTTTTTATTGTGAGTAAACCAAAGTCTTCAAAACTATGTGAGAGATATCTCAAAGTGATCAACTAAAAAAAAAAAGAATAAAAAACAATATATACAAGAAGGATATGTAGGCCTACAGTGGCTACATGCAGGCTATTACAAATATTTTGACTATATGCTGATCAGTCTTGAATGATTATATTAAACTAAAGTCATATTATGTGCTTATTTCACCAAAATCTTTTGTTTTACTAACCAGCCACAACACCCGCTTCGATAAACTTTCATTGAGAAAACAATATCAATGAGTGATCAAGAAACAGAAACAATTCAGTTAATACATACATGTACAGTAATGTCCTAAATAATCAGTGAGAGCTTTCTGATGAATGGCAACAAGCCATATTTCTGACTAAATCCTGAAAAGTTACCCATAATTCTGTTGTGGTTAAGGAGTATTTAGAGCATTACTGTAATTCACATAAAAGAATGACCTTGTGTGCTGCCAATGAAAACAACTGTGCAGAACAAGATTATTTGCTATATGGGTGTGTTTTGACTGTTTCAAAACCCATCCAAGTGTTTCACTTCATTTTAAACCCTTTCTATACTGAAAGGATTCTTCCATTCAGTTATAAAAGTATACATTGGAATGGTTTAATAGTCATTTAGATGGATGTTCCGGAAATGAGCAGACAATAGACAATGTAGATAACACAAGTGCATAAGGATTCCTATTCATTAGTGGAAAATGATCAGACAATAGGTTCAACAAATGGAACTCACTGAGAGCTTTCCGATGAATGGCAACAAGCCATATTTCCGACTAAATCCTGAAAAGTGACCCATAATTCTGCTGTGGTTAAGGAGTCGATTATTTAGAGCATTACTGTACACTTGGTTCAAGAAGAAATTAAATTGGCTGTAAAATTGGTTTATGGACATTTTTTTGGTGATAAATGATAATTATAAGCGGAGTTGAAAAATGAGACCAAAAAAAAAAAGGTGCAGAATTAAATTTTCCCACAAAAAATGTATATACACATTTTTCTGTGATAGATAGTAATTGCAAGCAGAGTCCCTGAATAAGGAACGAGACCAGATATCTGTCAGTGCCTTTGTCAAAATTATCCATTTGTCACAGGGGCAATTATGGACGGAGGTTCATTGACTCAATATAACTATAGGTCTCTGTCAATTGTTAGGACAATTGATTTCTGATCTTCTTGATTTGCATACACAAAATAGAACAAACCGCAACATCCGGCCCATTGTGCTCCACAATAAACAGATTATGTATAGGCATATTGGCCCAGGAATTAATATCCCGCGCTCCCAATTTTAGCAGCGACTAATCTTTGTCTGCAAGCCTCTTACGTTAATTACGAGAATCAGCTTATTATGGTTGTTGCCCGAGCGTATTAAATACTGGAGATTGAGTTGGAGTGTTGTGAAGTCGAGAGCGAAAAAATCAATACGTCTCGTGAACCTTTCTGCGGGACTTTCGATCAGACGCCAATAACTTTGGTGATTATTTTATCAGAATTAAATTTTACACGAATCACTGGCTACACAATTCAGTTGCAACAAAAGAAGGTTTTGATTAATCCTTCCACAGACTAGTGGCTGACGCTGGTGAATATTAACACGAATATAATACCAGAACTGAGAACTGAATTAATGCACTACAAGGTATCATAGGATGGATCCGTGGAATTGATTTCCTCAAAAAGCTCAAGGGAGTGACAGTTTTTGTCTGTATGTTAATATCACGATAAGCCTTCTTGACTATTGAGATCGTCTTAATATAATTTCAGAAATAGCTACTATTACTATCAAGAATATCTGTATCAATCTTAGGGTGATCGCACTTAATATAGAAAATGTTTAGCCTTATATCAGACAGGCTGATGTGGTTTAGACAGGACACTGCGACTTCAATCACCATTTAAAGTGGCATCACTGTCATCTAGTAATATATGTTTGACAGCTGATGTGATCTAATCTGCTATATAAAAGAGCAAGCACCTTTGAAATACAAATAAAGAGGGATAAAATTTAGTTCTCGCCAACATATTTGTAATGATATTGAAGATATGCATACAGTTCAATCTCCTAACTTAAGCAGTTAATATATTTAAAATAGGATGTTCAGAAATATAAATAAATTTTTATATGAAATGATAAACCATAAAAATTCTTCCACAATGACCAGTATCCAATCAAAGTTACAATAATATAATTTTTGCATGAGGGCATATATTGTCATAACATTGCAAAAAATCGCAATGAAACAATTTCACAATTTGCCAACAAGATACACTTTTCCCTTGCAAATTCCAGTGAAAACGGAACACCTCTTTTGCCTTAGAATGGACTGCATAGAATTTAGATCTGACTGGGTACAGCCCCTGACAAATGAAGTCTAAATCTTTTCCATCGCTCAATACACAAACACAAGCAAATACACTTGACTCCCAATCTGACTATACAAACATATTGCCCCAGGGCGGGGAAAAATAGGTGCCAGGCCTTCGTTCAGCTGACAAATATACATAGCCATAAATTCCTCATAAATATCATGAATATTATCCTTATAGCTCCATCAAATTTTTAGTTGGTCAAGGGTCGCCTATCACATGTGATTATATGGGCTATGACCCAGGGCTATGTATTGGGATAGTACACACAGCTATATATGATCATGATATGGTGCAGTGGTAATGAAAATCTAACTGATTGTATCTTCATGTATCATGGGGGTTGCCTCAGTTGTGACATAACAATACACTGGAGGAGCATTAACATAACTAAGGAATGCATATTAACTGGGGGCCATATCAATTAGCACAGGTGTTAATAATGCTGTACTTTTTGTGTGGACATAAAAGGACAGCAAATAAAAGAATTTAATATAAATATGGTACTAATTGGAAACAGAGACATCATGGAGTGGCTATATCCTACAGTCAATAATGTTACATAATTTGTTTGCATTTCAGTAGTTACATGTATTTTTATTTGCATGTTGGCTTTTTGCTATCGGTGACCTGTCATATAGCACCATCCAGTTTTCAACACTATAGATAAAATTAGGGTGTGAACACTCTAGCTTAAGGATGTGACCACTCTTCCCATACTACATAAACTTACAAGAATTTTTTTTATGAAACTCATTTTGTATATTAGTATCTCCGAAAAACACAAACAATATGTATCACATATTTAACTCAAACTGATTACCCAGGTCTTCAATGACTGAAGCTCACTGAAAATTTGCGAAAACCCTGTACCAATGTATTCTCTTTAATATATCAGTTAGTCTCCCTATGCATATATAAGTGAATACATTGGCCTAACAATATTTACTTTGACCATGTAAACCAGTGCAATATCTTATATATACGAGGCTGTCTATGGGAGACTTGCATATATAAGAGAATGCACTGGCATATGATCTTTAATGCTGCTCTCGTCATGAAAGGGTTAAAGAGAGACCATCAATTGAATGACAGCTCACAGGCGAATAGTGCTAATATGTTCTACAATAGTAATATTAATTTTGTTGTCTTAATAGTCTGAATGTGCAAAATAAAATTCTGTTGACATTTTTTTCTGTTGATGTTAGTAATTTAAATGAGCCAACAGCAAGAAGGTTAAAAGGGAAACCCTTGTAAGAAAATTAACATACATTAATGCTCTAAATAATCGACTCCTTAACCACAGCAGAATTATGGGTAATTTTTCAGGATTAAGTAGGAAATATGGCTTGATGCCATTCATCAGAAAGCTCTCACAATGAGAGCTTTCCTATGAATGGCAACAAGCCATATTTCCGACTAAATCCTGAAAAATTACCCATAATTCTGCTGTGGTCAAGGAGTCGATTATTTAGAGCATTACTGTAAATCAGGCCCACAATGCACTTCAGCAAAGTATTAAAATCATTTGAATGAACAGTGACTAAGAAGGGTTAACAAGGAAACACTAGCAAGCAGACCTAACATAAAACAGTCCCAGTGAGTGGTGTTTAAATATGACACTATTGTGTTGGGAATGTGAACTCTATCTGCTGGGTTCTGTTTAACACTGAATAGTGAAATCATGGCAATTACTCCACATGACTCCTAGCTAAAGCCAGCATAGGATATTTTCACTAGACTAAGAATGTTTATTCTTTGCCAAGGAATTTTTCTTGTTGATGGCCACGATATGTATTTTATAACCAATCGCTAATGTGAGGCAGATGTTACAAGAAATCCTATTTCTTCAAAGGTGGAGCAACTTGAAGGGGAAAATGCACCAGGGGCAGGATGATAAGCCAACAAAAACTTAGCGGCAATTCACTCTGCCGTGAACAAAATATCACACCATGAGAGCGGATGTGAAACCAACACATGTTTGCTTAATTACTCGCAAATTGAAATGTTTTTTGTCTATAAAATTTATTCCCTAGATTTCTCTCTAATCTGCACCACTTGATATTAAATCGCTAACACCTTGCTTTTATCCAGAAATTACTCTGCTTGTGGTTTGAACTTATGTCAAGTGACCTGTTGTGAAGTCAGCCTATTAACAGAGGAATGTATGTGGAAAGCTCAATAAGCCAGAGTTTGATGAGGAAATACCAAGCCAGGCATTTAATCAATTATAATAAAGAGATTGAGCAAAAGTAAGCTGTAGGTGTACTAATTTACCTGTGCAATGTAAAGATGGTAAAGTCATTGGCAAACAAGGAATGTCATGAGATATTCAACTTCATAAATAGGAATAGCATGTTTTCAATAACCCTCTCCCCAATTTGAATATGTAACTACTGATACTGATGCCAATGATTAGGTTTATATAACGGTAACAACTCGGTAACAACTCTCGGGACAAGGTGACTCAGGTGCATTCACTATTAAGATGTGATATGTGCATGTTTTTTTTTATTTTGAAAATCTCTCTTTTAAATCACTTTTACATTGATTGTTTAATTGACACCAAGTTGTTGGATGCTATAACAGAGGTGTTTGCAAAGAAAGTTTCATAAAAGATGTTGTTGTAGTTCATTCTGTTTGTACGTACATGTATTATCAGGTGGGAGAAACACATCTTTCTATACTAAATACTCATGTCATCTGCTCATCTATCTTGAACATCCCTCGTGAAGACCTAGGTGTACATTCAAAATTTCTTCGTTCTATTCATATTTTGTATATAATTTTCGTTTTCTCATGTCACATTGGATCAGAGAATAAAGCATATATAAGAATAAACCAGTACAATGTATACTATTAATATAACTGAGTGGGAGAATCCATTTAGTAAATAGTAAATTTATGTCTTATAACATGTATTACTTCTATTTCAGGTGAACATGATAGAAAGTGAATTTTGGAATAAATAGCCATCTGGACTCAAATCCACAGACGAGTATTAAACATGCAGTGAGGAATACTGCACACAGTGGGCAAAGGGGGGGGGGGCAGAAAATGGCCATCCAGAATGACAGACAATTATGAAATATCAAGAGAAAATAACTTTAATAAATTAGATCGACTTATTTAATTTGTCAGCCTACGGGGTCCCTCATCTCCTGGACCATCTTTACACTAATAAACTTTAATATTGTTTCATTTCCAATAGAATGAAACAATATAAAATTATTTCTATTTCTTGTAGTTAAAGATCAATGACAGGATAGTTGTAAAATGTGATGAAAATTCTACTTAAGCATTATTTGTCTACTGTTTATCCATTTCTAGCTTTATGCATGTACATGTACTTTAGAATGTGACTGGTGTGTTTCTCCGGAAAAAGTGCCCACCTTTCCCCTCTTCTCTGATCATCTAGAATCTCTGATTAACTCAATGCATCCTCAAGACAAGTGCTTGTAAATCGTTCAGACATGACATGTAACAGCCAAAAGAAATCTTCTCAAACTTCACAGTGAAGAGAAAAAGAAATAACACAACTAGCCTGAACTAGCAGGAGTAAATGAGTGATAATTAAAACATTTAACACAAGGTATCAGCACAGAGGATCTCTACAAAGAGTGAACCTGGGGTGCCATTCATAGCATTTTGAATCTGCCATCATAAGTAATGTATTTAATATGCTCCCCATGGCTAAATCAGCCCCTACAAGAAGCCCCAAAACCAATTTATAAAACAAATGTTTCCACTCTCAGCTACAGATCTAATCAGCCTGGATATGAGGGAGTCAGTTGTGTATCAGTTTCTACCCCAGTCAGCACATGTTTACACTAAGCCTGCAGAGAAACATGTGAATTTGTATTGGGCAGGTTTTTATGTAAATAAACCAGGTTTTGAGTTACACAAGACTGGCAGCTCCAGGCTAGAGATAATGGCCTATGATCTATTTACCAACTATATTAGCCACCTCAATCAGAGCAATTTGTTCAGCTGAAGATAATTTCATTCAAATTAGCCAAACATTGTAGCACCCAGGCTAAATGAAGATTAAGTGGTATAGCATTTAATTTGTAATCTTGGGTGACTCACTCCCAATTAATGTTATTAATTTAAAGGGTCTGAAATGAAATTCATACAGTTTGCATGTTTTATGATTGATGAGCGAAGTAGTAATTTTTGGCACAGGGGTCACTTTTAATCACTTGTGAATCAAATATGGGTGGCCACCTGCATAATTTGATACAAGGAAGCTAAATTAAAAATAAATTCACTCTCTAGGATCCTTTGTTGATACTAGAATATACAAAGTTTTAATTCAATTTAAAAGGATTATTATGTTTTTATGATGTTAAATTTTGAAATTACTGAGGGGGCTCTTCTTCTAGTTTAAATTTAAAACTTATTTACAGAGTTGTATCAGTGATGTATGCAATTTACGTGCATGGTTACATGCAGATCTGACATAGCCTAATACACTATCAAAAAGAGGATAAAAAAAAACCTTGCAAAATGTGCCATTTGCAGTTTGTAGGGTGCATTTAAATTCATTGATAACGAATGGTAACTAGATATACTGTATATGCTGCATTCTCTGAAAACAATTTTCATTATCATATTATCATATTTGAGTTTTTATGAGGCTTTAAGTTTGGCTACTCATGCTCTTAGCTTTGTTAAAAGATATAATCTCTAAATTCCCTACTTTTGTATGCTTAGCTTATGAACCACATCTGGTTTCCGAGATCTATTTTGTGACAATCAAGACATAGATACTGAATTATGTAATTTTTGGTGTTTTTTTAATCTTGGGGCTAAACACCCTAGCCTTTTTCTGTGAACACCAGTTAGCTTAATATAATTCTCATGGCAGGCCAATGATGCAGGAATACATGTCTACCACGGACTTGCCAAAAATGGAAAATGGCAACCCAGTGACCAACTGCTAGACAGAATACGCGACCAGACGAATGCAAATTCCCAATAAGTTGAATAAAACCAAACTCGATGCAAATACATATAACTACTTTATTATGTGCGACATATTGTGTCAAGAAAAGAAATGGCCGTATGAATGCATGTCCTTTCACTACATTGTTATAAATTATGTTTCTTTATTATGTATGTATACATTTGACCATATTTGGTGTAAAAGTATAATAAAATTGATAAAATAGCATGTTACCCATGTACAGTAATGCTCTAATTAATCGACTCCTTAGCCACAGCAGAATTATGGGTAACTTTTCAGGATATTTCCGACTAAATCCTTAAAAGTTACCCGTAATTCTGCTGTGGTTAAGGGGGAGACGCACGTTTTGCATAAATCACAGTAAATCCAGCCAGAAATGGCAAGTGATTTTCAACAAAGAATTTCTCTGGATCTATCTGGTGAAAAATCTTGAATTTTACATATGATAATTTTCATTATATATAGAATCAGAGCAATTATAAAGAGACAATAACAATAATGGATTTTAATACATTTGAGAGGTTGAAAATATTTGTTTCGTTTCTGTCCCTTTAGGTACCGAGAACTGCCAGAAAAATTTATAATTTCAAACAACATGTCAACCATCAAATAGCTTATTGTCTTGACTCCATGAGAGGAGGCTTCATTTGTATCATAATGTTGAGTTAGCTTTTTAATTGCATATTATAGCATCATACCCCATGTATTATAATGAAGAACAAAGCAGTCACAAATATGCCAGCCCAATGAAAACAAATGTTCAAATGTGGTGCTGTCCACTCAAGCAGGGAGCAATCAACAGAAATTAGGCCACAGTGTTAAGAGATATAGTGGTCAGATTTAACTTGGTTATGAACCCATGACCCAGAACTCAACTGAGCCCAATTTTTCAATGACCAACAAGCATGGCATGAAAATTCTCAATAATAAAAAAATATTTATGGTAGTTGTCTTTCTGAATGAAAATAATCATTTAATTTCATGAATCAAGAAAAATTAAGTCTCCTCTCATGATCTTCAGATATGATATCATGTATATATGAAATGCACTTTCGAAAAAAATCTGTTTTACAGTAGTTCTCGGTACCTGAACACAGTGAAATTTTAAAGATTTTTCATGCCATAAAAGTAAAGTAAATGAGATTATAATAACCAAATGTCCAATGGTTCTTATGAATGGTACCACAATAATCTCTTGTACAAAATTTCACAAAGATATTCCTGATAGATTTAGAGAAAATACATTTTGAAATACCAGGACATTTTGGCAAAACGTGCGTCTGACCCTTAAGGAGTCGATTATTTAGAGCATTACTGTAATATGCAGTGATTCTGAGGTTATTTCCAGGCTAGTATGATCTGCTGCTAGTTCAAGATTGCATCAACTCCTATCCACCTCAGAGGCATAGTAATGTATTGAGTGTATTCTTATCATCTAATTACTAATGGAGAAAACTGATCTTCCTGTTATTGTAGCACCTCCTACTAACATCCTGATAAACTATTATCACTGGAAGTGAATGGACTAGATAATGATTATCAGCCAGGTTAACCCACTTAGTGAATCACTCAAAACAAAATTGTTTACAGTAATGCTCTAATTAATCAACTCCTTAACCACAGCATAATTATGGGTAACTTTTCAGGATTTAGTCGGAAATATGGCTTGTTGCCATTCATCGGAAAGCTGCATAAAATCGACAAGAAAAGCCCTTCCTTATCCACAGTACCTCTCTGCCCAACCAGTGTTGTCGTATCTTTAGAAACTACCATCCTATTTCTTAAAACCAGCCCATATTTACAAATGTCAAAACTTTAATTTGTTGATGAACAAACTTTAACAATTCACAAGGGTCTATTTAAAGGATTTGAAGATCAGGACTGTTTTCAACTACCCGGTATATAGGTCAATACAAAAGAAATGTCAATCCAAAAACTATAGGCCTATTAGCAAGAGTTGAGAACTAAGTACTCTGAAAACAGGATGTAGAGGATATGTTTACATGCTAATAAAATCAAAGGCGTACAAAGCTACATAACAACACACATATTTCATGATATGAAAGAAAGCAGTAAAATTCTTACTAGTGTTACCTTGGTGGTGCCCAGTCGTGCTTTGTTGCATCTAATAATGTCCCGACATATGTTTTGCCCCTCCATGTTACATTGATTACCAGCACGCCTGCAAAAGACATCGAAAAATGCATCAGATCATACACCCTGCATGCAGAATGACTTATCACGCTGACAACTTGATGAGATGCATAAAACATTTGATCTCACCATTCCCACTATGTTGGGTGGTAATGTATTTTTAGGCTGGCGTTGTTATTTCACTCTTCTCATTTATCCATGAACCATCATAGCTTATGAGCCAAGCAAATTTCTGGCTTAACCATTGCAGAAATAAGATGGAATGTGGGCTAGTCAGAATTACATTCTTGGAAAAAATGTTTTTATTTCTGAAGTATTACTGAGAACATTCTTATTTATTATAGATATGGCTTATATATATAGATCTACATTGATACTCAGGACAATTTAAAAAAAATGCAAATCTTCAAGAAATAAAGTTCAATTAGATAAGTCTTCAATCTAATGAAATCAGAGAAAGGTAGAACACTTAATTAACCAATGCAAGCGAAGTGGTTCAATTTATGGAGAAAACAAACCAAAAGGTCTATTAACCCTTTCATGACTGGAGCTTCCTGAAATTTGCGAAAACATTGTGCCAATGCATTCTCTTATATATGCGAGTCTCCCATAGGGAGCCTCACATATATAAGAGAATACATTGGCCTAACAATGGTTACCCTCACATTGTAAGCCAGTGCATTCTCTTACATACATGTATGCAAGGCTCCCTATGGGAGACTCACATATATATATACCTCAGGATTTAGTTGGAAATATGGCTTGTTGCCATTCATCATACATGTAAGAGAATGCACTGGCAAAGGATAATTAATGCTGCACAAGTTCAGCTCCTGTCATAAAAGGGTTAAGAGCAACCTTGTGCACATCATTGAGTATGAAGTTTTGAAGTAACAAAAGAAGGATGTTTTAAATCTACAACAGGTTTGGTCGTCTCATTTATGGTCATATACATTTACATGCAAGTCAAACGACGAGACACGGTGGTGAAATCTCATATGCACATGATATGTCTACATCCAATATCGGCAGTGTTTACACTCGACATTGTTAACACAGCAAACTAAGAACCAAAACGTGATGCAGCAATGTACACAGACTGCTTTCGCACTTGCTCGTCAAAACACAAACACAACACGCAAAAGTTAGGAACGCACCATTCTCAGTTTCATGCCAAACGATCCCTTCTAGCGTCACGCTTGTTCCAGGCTCACATGGGCCGAGGCAGTCAGGTTCGGTGATGACGCCAACATCGCTGGTTTCCACGCCAACGTCCTGACATGTGGAATGAATCGGTGATGAGCCCGCCTCCACCTGAAGAAGGCCGAAGCAATAGAAAAGATCACTTCAGTAAACTGCTAAGTCAAACAACACTAATACATAGCAAACGTTTGAGAAGTTCACGAGGTGAGCTAAAAAGAGTCTTGTTGATCTTGTGTGATCGAAGGCCACCGAGGGTCTTCATTGAATGGGAATGTGTACCTCTGATGATTGTGGATTTAACATGGAGGGTAAACACATTTCTGGTTACCTACTGATTCCCTCGCTGTGCGAGGACACTCCCAATGTCGAGAGTAATTGGTTCTTAGATATATGGTGCCGGACATTTGCAGAATGAGGTCCCCCAGAGGGTGAATTTAGCGACGCTACCCCACACAGCAGGCTAGCATCACTAAATTCACCATCTGGGGACCTCACTCTTCATGGCCTCATCTGCTATGGGAAACCTAGACTCAGATTTAAGTTCCCAGATGGTAAATATTGTAATGTGCACCCATTGGGTACCTCGTTTTTGCAATGTGTCGTCTACCAATTTGAGGATATAGAGAAACTAAACTAAAAAATTTCCAAAGAAACTAAAAAACTTGTAAATTTGATAACAAAGATACATGTACTTGCCAGAGAAGATGAGGATTAAGCAGAATGAGGTGCCCAGAGGGTGAATTTAGTGATGCTAGCCCACAGTGCAGGGTAACATCACTAAATTCACCTCTGGGGACCGCATTCTGAAAATGTCCAGCACCATATTCTCAGGCCTGGTCCCAATGTCAAGAGTTATTGGTTCTTAGATGTAAAACTGTTAAACAGAAATGGTTAAGTAATGCCCAAAGTAATTGACCCCTTAACCACAGCAGAATTATGGGTAATTTTTCAGGATTTACTCGGAAATATGGCTTGTTGCCATTCATCGGAAAGCTCTCCCCGAGAGCTTTCCGATGAATGGCAACAAGCCATATTTCCGAGTAAATCCTTAAAAATTATCCATAATTCTGCTGTGGTTAAAGTGATGTGAAACGTAAATTGAACCTCACAATTGAGTTCCCTGTGTTATTCTGTGGAAAGACTGAATAAAATAACCCCCATACACGAAATGCCCCAACCAGATATCAGTTTGTACTAATTATACGGCCACGTAACTAACTATTTACTTTCCCTCAATCGGGACGAATAATTCCACTGTAAACGCGAATAAATACACCAACGAGTTGTCGTATGCAATCGCGGAAACACCCGAACACTTCCGACTTGGTCGGGATTGAGTCGGCTTTCGTTCTCAGAAAATAGCTTCCGTGGAGGGAGGCCGTTTGCTGGAATAGCGTAACATCAGCTTAATGAAACGAAAAACAAGCGGTATAGTCAATTCGAATGGGAGGGATATAAAAGGAATTGTTGCCTGAAATCACCAACGGAAGAACATTGACCGAGTTATGAAAGAATTATAATCATAGTGGTCATGATCGAGCAATGAACAACGGTAACAGTTGAAAATGTTACTATTTATTGAAATTTGTAATCGTTGCAGATTGTTGACCGATTTTATGATCGATCAACAGCAGGTAGTCTCGTGCAGAAAGAGTTGTCTTACATGTGTATTTCAAACTGTTTAATTACCTGTGCAATGCTACATGTGTGCCATATTGCTATTCACTATTCTAGTACAGACCGTATTTGTTTGGGACAGCGATGGTGATATAGATATCCATATGGAATTATGTTTTCTTCAATTTTTGAGTTTATATAGGCCCAAATAAATATACCATAAGATGGACTCAATCATTGACAGTTAAAATTGGATGGAAGTAAATTTTTATTTGCGCAAATGATTTACACTGAAGCGCAAATGATAGATGTTATTTTGCGAAATATTTGCGCTTGATCGTAAATGAATAATAAATGTGAAATGGGTATCCCATACATGAAATGCCGTATCTATATGCTATAGCGCGTATATCTTACAGGTCTGGGTGAACCACCGATCAATCAATAACAGCCCGATCAGGCTAAAGTAGACCGATCAGGCTAAAATAGACCGATCGTTCTTTCACAGCCAGCTTGAATCTTGGATAAAGGGAGTAGGTCTACTCTAAATTGTTTTTTCAAGTGAAATAGGCCTCCCATACATGAAACGCCTTATCTATATGCTATAGCGCGCATACCCTACAGGTCTGGGTGAACCACCGATCTATTAATAATAGCCCGATCGGGCTAAAATAGACCGATCGGGCTAAAATAGACTGATCAGTCTTTCACAGCCAGTCTGAATCTTGGATAAAGGGAGTAGGCCTACTATAAATTGTTCTTTCAAGTGAAATAGGCCTCCCATACATAAAACACCTTATCTATATCCTATAGTGCGCATATCCTACAGGTCTGGGTGAACCACCGATCAATCAATAATAGCCCGATCGGGCTAAAATATACCGATCGGGCTAAAATAATCCCATCGGTCTTTCACAGCCAGCATGAATCTTGGATAAAGGGAGTAGGCCTACTCTAAATTGTTCTTTCAAGTTACAACCATTTTTTTGTAAAAAAATTATTCTGATTCATTTTGAAACTAATGAAAGACAATTTTGAAACTAATGAAAGACAATGTATAATTTTTTGCTGGTATATTCATCATAAATTTGAACAAATCTTCAAGCAAACAAAATTTCAATATTCAAGAAATCTCTTACAACAGTGTCAGGAAGACCAATCGATCTAGCTCAGAACGATTGGTCTATTGTGATGTCAAATATTATTGAAATATTGCTTATAATTTACATTTACAGAAGTCAATAATTCGCATGCAGATAACTTCACCTTGTATTCGGCCAAATATGTTGACGTTAGATTAGAAGGCAGAATTCCCAGATTTGTTTATTATTGGTGAACCTGGATAATTTCGGAGGGTGCCAATCGTCTTTTGCACACTGTGAATACGTACTCATTCTCTCCTAAATTTGCAAAAATTCCATATACATAAATATATATACAGAGTGTGAAAACTTTGTTAGTTGCCAAATAATTGTCGACATTTTACTTAGAAAACTTGAATGCAAAAACTATGATAGGCCCCCTATTATTATTATTTTTTTCTCTTTTTGTTGAATCTACTTTCGTTATCGACATGCCGGCCTTTGTTTTGGCTGTTCTCCCAGTCGTGCGTGCCAGCCGATCGTCGTTATTCGGGTGGTTCCGATTTCCTCCGAATATAATTCCATGAGACTCCGCGCGCTGATTCGCTCCGAAAATGTGTTAGTATCTGAGAAGATTTCTTACTCTGATCGCAGTTTTCAACAATTTAATACAGGGCGAGTACCGCACTAATAATATGCCACATTGGGGTTTTCTTTCTAGTTTTTTATGACCTTTCTTGTGATATATCGGGCACAGTTCTGTCTGACATCAAATATATGCCCACCGGGAGTGAAGCTAATGACTTTAAGGGGTCAATTACTTTGGGCATTACTGTACTTTAATAACATCACATTGTTTTTTTTAACTCTGGTATCCATGTGTACATGTGTGTATTTGAGTACTAAGGACGACTTAAACTAAAATTAATCACAGTAAATTAGATACAATGGGGAAATTTTTTTTAAACTAACTGAAATGCTATGAAATTTTCAGCAGACAATTATCATTTAGTTAAAATTTACTCATGTTTACGGCAGTGATTCTGCAAACGGATGGAAGTTGCAGTAACTTTGCAGGTAAAGTTTTATGGCACACATCTCTGAACTTGGGCCACTTCGTGACTTCCAGGTAACAAATTAATGATCAAAGAATATTTCTTTGTGTCATACTGTTCTCACACATATTGATGAAATAGTGCATATTTTGAGGCAAAAATTAAATTTCTAATCTAGTTCGATTTGTGAAATCCAAAAGACAATTCTCTGCTTAATATTTGTTAATTCCATTGAGACATGCCATTCATCAAATCAAGTTCTATTTACAAGTCAATCTCGCATGTTAAATGTGTTGAACTTTGACGCACTCATTACTAATGCGATTCGGAATGTTTTATAGCGAGCAAGTGTGTTGGGTAATTAATATCACGCATTAAGCTTCTCCCAACCAAGTCGGCTCATTATCCGCGAGTAACAAAGAGCGAACAAACAGCGATACTAGCAGTGAATCAAATCCTCTGAGCCGCAAACAAACAAAATAAATAGCTCGACCTTCGCTATCGCACACAAACAATTACACTAGAAACAGGTTCGAATGCTTTAAATTTGCCTTCGATTTGCTTTTGTAGAAAAGACTTTGTCTAGCGTGATATCCTTGCTAACATCTCTTATTATCCCATTTCGCATTGTTTATGTTGAAGAGAAGCCAGACACCAGGCAGCTATTCAATAATATCTCTGCCACCATGGTAGGATTTAAAGCTTGGGTGATGATTTGGGAGCTTGTGTGTGATGTTTAAGATGTTACTGGGTGTGTTGAGTTAGCCTTTTTTCTCTCAATGTGAATAGGTACAACAGAGATTATGTAGATTGCACACTGCCACAATTCATGAGGGATGAAGTTAGCAGCACCACAGCTGAATGGTAGGAGGTTGTTCATGTCTAGACAACACACTCATTTGAACCGTTTAATACTAATGTTAAGTAGCATTGAATAAGGTGGAATAATAGTATCGGACATCACATTAAATTTTTGCAGTAATTTAAACAATTACCAGGTTTTAAGTAAAATTCCAACAAATGAATTGTGACAGTTGAAAAACCAGGACAGTGTTTCTTATAGGCACCCATACCAGTGGTATTTGGAAATGTTTTAAATAACCCTTTCTATACTAAATACTCATTGTTGAGTAGTTCCCTCAGGAAATGTTCAGATAATAAATTCAACAAATGACCATTCGTCTGTCTGTCATCTGCTTATTTTTCCTGAAAACCCATCCAAATAAACAATAGACCATTCCAATCCCAGTACCGGTATATACTTTTAAAACTGGGTGGCAGAATCCATTTAGTATAGCAAGTGGGAATTAGCATTTGCTTAATCAGAGTGGAGAAAATGCCTAATAAGCATAATTGGGAGATGTGGTTTTTACATTGGGCCTTTGTTCAGCTAAATAATGCCTTGTAATCTGTTTGAAAAAGGAGCCCTGTTTTCAGAATATTGAAATAACTATTGATATACTCTCCATGACTTTTACACAAGGATGGATCAACTGTGATAGAATGTGATCGGAATCGTCATTACTGGAAATATATTCTATTAGTACTGTTACATACATGTAGCAATAATACTGCAAAGGCTGTACATGCAGGATAAAACAACTGGCACATCACAGCTGATCTACCAGTGATTGGAGTTCATTCGCTCAAAATTCCTAAATTCCCATTTTTTAAATATTCCATACTAAGGTAAAATCTCCAATAGAACATCTTTTTTAACTGTTCTACTAGTAAACATGTAAATCAAACCCACTTTCCTAATAATAATTATTTTTTTACTCGGACCATAGCAACTAGAATATACTGTAGTTTCTTTGCAAAACATTTATTGTGCTCATTGTTTAGGTTAGGTTTTGCTTTGCGCAAATCACGAATACAGTTAAAACATAAAATGAAAGAAATGCGCAAATTGCTGAATCCACCAAAAAGGACCACCAGTTATTTTACAAAAGTAAAATTACATCTACTGGAGATAGTACAGTTACAGTAATGCCTGAAGTATATGACCCAATAACCAGAGCAGAATTATGCCAAAAAAATAAGGATTCAGTTGGAAATACGGCTTGTTGCCATTCATCGGAAAGCTCTCACCATTGATATCTTACTGAGAGCTTTCCACCGAATGGCAAGAAGCCATATTTCCGACAAAATCAAGAAAAATTTCCCATAATTCTGCTGTTGTTAAAGGGTCATATACTTTGGGTATTACTCTATACAGTACATGTAGCTTGTCTATAATTCCAAGGGATATCTGAAAGATTTTATTCAATGTTGATGATCGCTACACATAACTGAGAACGAAAAACAAGTTTGAATATGAAATCAATCAGTTCAGTCAAACAGAAAAGCTATTCAGTTATTCGGACCTGTTCTCCACGTTGAGGGTGGGCACGGTGGGACGTTTATGCATAAACCTGTCAAGACAGCCAATTACCTTGACAAGCCGGCCTTATAATTATATAATAATACAGCGCGTTTATACTGTGCTATTATTGTGTGAGATTCATACAGTACTGCTAAGATCAGACAAAGGGACCTGAACGAAGCACAACCTTTCACAAGCATCGTCTGTGCTGAATAGGAAAACACTTAGCTGCGGGCTGTTTTGCTGGAGTTATTGTAATTTAGTGAGTTGAAAGGCCGCCCCACAACAGTTGTAGCGTGACATAACATTCACAGTTTTGACTTTAAATTAAAGACATTTGGCAAGGATTACGTTGATTATGTTATTTCAAAGGTAGAAGGCAAATCATTATGGCAAGCCACGGGGAGTACGGTTTGAGCTAGTGACTCAGAATATATAAAGCCACCTTCAGGTTCAGCCGAAGATTGGTGGCTTGATCTCGATTTATACTGCTGTACATTTGTGGCTTTGTATTTTCTTTCCTACTTTGATTGGTTGCTTTGTTTATGTTGTGCAGTTTCGACCAAGCCTGAGAATATGGTGCTGAACATTTGCAAAATAAAGTCCATAGAGGGTGAATTTAGTGATGCTACCCCACACAGCAGGCTTGCTTCACTAAATTCAATCTTTGAGCACCTCATTCTGCTTTAATAGGCCTCATCTTCTCAAGAAAGTATCTTTATTATAAAATTAACATGTAATATTATTAGTTTCTTTTGAAACTTCTTCACAAAAATTATTTTTATTTTTTAGTTTAGTTTCTCTATATCCTCAAATTGGCAGACAACGCAATGCATAATCGAGGTGCCCAACATGTGCATATCACAATCTTCATCATCTAGAAACCTAAATCTGAGTCTAGGTCTCCCATAGCAGACGAGGCCATATACTAGTAGTACGAGGTCCCCAGAGGATGAATTTGGTGATGGTAGCCCCTGCAGTGGAGTAGCGTCTCTAAATTCACTCTCTGGGGGCCTCTATCTGCAAATGCCTGGCACCATATTTTGAGAAATGGTATTTGGCGACTACATGTATACAATGAATTTGATTTCCAATGGCTGGAAAGTTCCAATAATTTATCATGAATTCATGATGTCCAATAGCTAACATCATGAAGAGTGACGCTATCTGACTGATTCGAGTTGTTTCTCATGCACTCGCCTTGAGTGGACAGCGCTCTATTGACAATAGCGCCTCAAGTGAGAACCCGACGTTAAGAGACACTAATTAATCACTATCGACCTTCCGTGGAGCAAAAAATCAATACTCGGGAGCCTGAGATAAGTGGACCCATAAATGGGAAAGAATTATCTGGTCAACGATCCAGAAAAAACGCAGTGATACATGCATCCAATATTAATGTAACTCTCAGCCAAATAAAGTTACCAGTATTAGATTTAAATATCTGAGCTTCAACTGAAATCCAACCCTACAAAAATCGAATGGCAAATTAAAGTCAACCTACTACTATTATAGCTACGCGATCTATGATTCTTAATATAAAGTGGTAGTTTATGTTCATCAACCTTCCAATTACAATATAATTACATGTAGGTTGCATCTCAGTCTCTTTGAAAAGCCAACGAAAATCCTATTAGATGTACGCCTCTAGATCACTCGATTAAAATTGTTTTCTGTATTGATGGGATTCCCTCCAATTCATTGGAGAGTGGCAGACCATGCACGATTTCATTTGGTTAATGACGATTTCATTTGGTTAATGACGTAACATATCACTTCAAGGCAGAATCCAACCTCTATAAAATGCCAATAGTGATGACAGACGTTGTTTCCTGGTTGGTCATATTTAAATAGTGAGATCAGAGGTCAGTGACATGTCGACAATTTTCCTACACATTTAATATCAAACACAACTAATGTTGTAAAACTGAATACAGGTGTACATGTATATCCATAACTAATTATACTCATCGCAATCAATATACAGACATCATCTTCGAGTTTTGATCAATTAACGAAATTCATGACTGATTATTCTTTTGCATCTCGTTGTTTTTATAACTACTTCTAAATACTACAATCTCAAAAACATTTACTAAGCCAGGAATGCACTTCATATTTGGAAACGATTTATGTCAATGTTCTCTCTCCGATGTAAGATAAATAATCTTGTATTCCTAATGTTTAAAGCCAGGCTATCTAGACTCTGTGTAGACCTTGAGTTTGTGGTGTCTCCACATAAGATTTCCCTTAATTAATTGTAAACTTTTAAGTATTAATCATTTTAACCCTTTACCCAACAAACCGGCCAAATAAAGCTTCAACAGCCTAAAATATCTTCGGTCTGTCTCAATAGAAGCATACAAATATGGATATCATTGGAACCGGCTCCTTGACCACATTGTGATAGTTACAGTTATGCCCTGTGCCAATGCATTCTCTTATATATGCGAGTCGACCATAGGTCGCCTCGCATATATAAGAGAATGCATTGGCCTAACAAAAATCTTTTTTTAACACTTTTTACCATTTTTTCTTACATTCTTTAACAATTTTATAATTTTTAATGTGTTAAGCCAATGCATTCTCTTATATATGCGAGGCGACCTATGGTCGACTCGCATATATAAGAGAATGCATTGGCACAGGGCCCTTCTGTTGGGTAAAGGGTTAATGTATATCTCAAGCTGTTATTTTTGTTAGAGATGCTATCTCCTTAAATGATTTAGGCCTCTATTTACACTTCTAAATTGAGGCATAACTTACATGTTGCAAATTAATGTACCATGAATAACCTGACAAGGATCAGCATAATTGTGAAATCAATATACATGTATGGTAGTTTAACCTGTTGGCTGCTATACATGTATGTCCGTACTGAGTACGGACCTACTTCAGAAAACTAGCAGTCGGCCATTATTCATAACTGGAACTCAGAGATAAGTGCATCGGAACAACTTTATCTCACATTTACAAACAGTGTATGATGTTCCTTGATTATGAATGATAATAGCCTGTCAAATGAGTCAGTTTTATGGTTTTCGTGATATTCCCGTTATATTTTTCCACTGGAAAATGGCAATAATGTCATCAGCCCAGCACTCGACGTCACATCATTACCGTTAATGGCTGACTGGTTCGGTTTTTTCAGTTAATTACTTGGTGGAGAGTTAACCCTTTCTATGCTAAATACTCAATGATGAGTACAGTAATGCCCCAAGTAATCGACTCTTTAACTACAGCAGAATTATGGGTAACTTTTCAGGATTTAGTCGGAAATATGGCTTGTTGCCATTCATCGGAAAGCTCTCGGGGAGAGCTTTCCAATGAATGGCAACAAGCCATATTTCCGACTAAATCCTGAAAAGTTACCCATAATTCTGCTGTAGTTAAAGAGTCGATTACTTGGGGCATTACTGTAGTTCCCTTAGGAAATGTTCAGATAATAAATGTTATTTGTTGAATCTATTATCTGAACATTTCCCACGAATAAAATGAATAAATCTGCATTGTCTGCTTTTATTACCTGAACACCCCACCAAATGAATAATAGACTATTCCAATGGATACCTTTATAACTGAATTGGAGATTCCATGTAATATTGGAAGTAAGAAAGGGTTAATTATGATCATCCATGGTAAAATATAATTTCTGGTATGATTGAATTTCAATCACGTTTGAAATGGGAATGCGATAACATATTCGCACTGATATATAAACTTGTATAAAAGTGATATGGTTCAGAAATGAAATGTCTCATTAATTTCCGCTTGTCAGGAATGAATTTTATTGTTTAATAGGAATTATATGCTTTGTTGGGAATTATATACTGATCAAAGTAACAGTATATAATCATATCCATATCTTGTTGATCATTTCTCTTGTTCTAAAAGCAGAGCAGATAACAAGTGAGTACTAACTAGTTAGCAAGTACCCGATATTAGACAATGTGATTGGCTGTTGTCAGATACCTACAAGGCGGGATTACAAATAGCATAGGAAATGAATCAGCAGACAATGCGGAGAATACAACGGGGATTATACAAAGGTATTGGAATGCGACCCACAGCCTGCATGGAACATCACACTATTGACGCTAATGTCGATATGTAATTGGACGTGAATTATGAGTGGCGAGCCAGCCCTGATCAATACCAAGATCGACACGGCAAATAGAAGAGACACCGTGGCAGCTATACAACGACCGAATCAATAACATGATCGCGCAGACGGAAGGTCTATACGCTTACAGTGTATATTTGCTCAATAGCTATTTTATCGCGAGTGATAAAGTGCTAACCGCTCGGTGTAGTGGTAGACTATTATCGAGTGGTCCTTATAACTGGTGAGATTAGTATGTTTCCATAGAACAGCTTGGTTATCAATACCGCCAGGTACTTTGAGCTGATTTCAAGATTGTGTTATGGCAGGGTATGTGCATAGCAAAGGAACTATGCAATGTATGACCATGTGAACTCTGACCTTCAGATCGGTTCAGACAAGAAACTATCTATACAAACACTGAACTGTTCAGTCATAATATATCTGTTAAACAAAATCAAGGTTGAATACTTTTGATAGTAACATAATACAATTTGTCGTGCTTAACTAGTTGTTAATATCAAATGATGTAGCCTACAATATTTAATATGGATATATGAAACACATTTTGAATTGTTGTCCAGTATATGAAATGGACATGGCTCATTTAAACATACAATTATTTATAATTTAGGAGTGATATTAAAACATACCTAGTGAACTACGGTATGCAGTATATTTCTGACCAAAACACCTTTCATGACGTGCTGAAAATCATGATTTCTGTCCGATGAGGTGTGCAGTCTTCATAATAAGACAACAGGAGGGAAAAAGAGCCCCTTTTTTGTTGCAGAGGTGGTAATTTCTATGCCATTAATATTAAATTCTTTCAGAGGCATATAAAGTCTAAATAAAAGTACTAGTATTTCATGTTTTATGGACCTACAAGTCCTACATGTGTTTTGATCCCCAGAACAGGAAAGGAATGTGACAGAAGCGAGAATTATTTCGAGTATACATGTAATTTGAGGTTCCTTACAGCCAAGGGAGTTTTAATATTATGCAAATACTAGTACATGTACTTGTCAGACTAAAGCAAAGGATTGAGATTATCAAAAGACCTGCCGATATATACATATCTATAAGATATACAGAGTCTGTTCTAAAGTAGTCAGACTGCAAAAATACCATCTACATCCTAAATCATCCATGCTTAATGCACTACAGGGTAAGAGAGTGCAGAATACAATACAGTAATGCCCTAAATAATCAACTCCTTAACCACAGCATTATTATGGTAACTTTTCAGGATTTAGTTGGAAATATGGCTTGTTGCCATTCATCGGAAAGCTCTCAGTGAGAGCTTTCCAATGAATGCCATCAAGCCATATTTCCGATAAATCCTGAAAAATTACCCATAATTCTGCTCTGGTTAAGGAGTCGATTATTTAGGGCAGTACTGTATAGATGTTATTTATGCTGAAACATTTTAATAACTTGTGGCATTTATTATCAAGCCTTGAAGCAGCGTGTCTGACATTTGAAGAATGAGGTCCCCAGAGGGTGAATTTAGTGGTGCGAGCCTGTAGAGTGGGCATGCATCACTAATTCACCCACTGGCGACCTCATTCTGCTTAGGCCTCATCTTTATGGGAAGTATCTATAGTCTCCAATTAACATTGTTTTTCCCTTTTGTTCAGTTTCTATCCTCTAATTTGCAGAAGATAAAATGCATAATCGACAGTAATCGAGGTGAATTTTCAGTGAACATCAATCACTGTCTTCAACTGGGAACTTCAATCTGATCCTATTAAGTCTCCCAAAGCAGTTGAGGCCTAAGAAGAATGAGGTTCCCAGAGGGTGATGCTAATCCATTGTGCAGGACAGCATCACTAAATTAAACCCTCTGGGTACCTCATACCACAAATGTCAGACACACTATTTACAGGCTTGTCAACTGTACCCTTTCGTAAAACACAACACACATCTGAACTATGCCAAAATGTAAATATTTAGTTTTTCGTTTGTCCTAAATTAATGACTGATAAAACGATTTCCAGGCTTTTTATTATGTGTGGTACATAATGCTATTAAATGAATCTGTGATATATCCATACATGATAAACAAATGTCCTGATATACCAGTGTAATGGTTAAAGACTTATTGTGCACTTATTTGAGTCACTGATAAGTGAGTATCTAGGAACCTGCTCATTGAAAGAATGTGGCAATCAACTAATATTATTGTATATATATAGCAGATATGGCACAGTAGCATGTTATATAATATATGTCTGCAAAACATGCAGAGCGTTAAATTGGGACAAATTTATTGACGGTAAACAAACGGTGTAAACCATTCCACCAGTGACGGTAAACAAACGGTGTAAACCATTCCACCAGGATAGTCCCTGCTTATTGTAATATAATAGTGACATTGCATGCTACCAACTCCAATATATATTGAAAATAACTACTCTGAGCATGATTATTCTTTTGGCTCATATTACTGTACTAGTACTTTGCTAATGCCTAGGAACAATTTAAAGGCACACATAACAGAAGTTAAATGTGAATAATTATAAAAGTTTGTACAACCATCGTCAGTCACCAAGATGTAAATGGAAAAATACATACTAGTACACTATAGACTTTGTTCTGATTATTCTTCAATAATGAGCCTTATGTAAACATTACTATTACAGTTCCAGCCATTTTACCAACAAACATTTGAGCAAATGGTGATCTACTGGTACATTACAAAAGGAGAGAGCGTTGAAAAATATTCCAGAACACAGATTTTCAATTTAAAATTTTTGATTGCCATTACATACATGTACATGTATGATGGCAATGTTTGTTGATAAAATGACTCACTATAAGGGTAAGGTTTATTTTGTATCGAATGTATGTTGTGTCAAACCTCTCTCCCTCTCTCCCGCTCTCTCTCTCTCCCTATCTCTCTCTCTCTCTCACCCTTTACTTCCGTATTACAATGTTATACCCATATCTCAATCCTAAACATGTAATAACATTCCAATCAAACAAAACTATATATCCCGTCTGCTTTACCTCAAGTGATATTTCTGTCACTTGAGGTAACATTTATTCCACGAGGAGGAATTTAAAAAAGCATTTGCTTGTTGTCCGATCCTCTTCATAAATCTCTTTGTATCTACATGGATATTGTGTCTGTGTTATATGTTTGATTTTTTTTAAATAAATATTGTTTACACCAAGAGTAAGGTTTGATTTTTCACATTTACCCGCTGTGTGTGCCTTATTTCCCGTTAATCTTTTTGCTAAACAGAAAATTATATATCACTATAACTTTTTTTCCTACCTTTTCTGTTTTGATTTTCTTGATGGGCACGCTAATACCATCCTCAACTTTAGCATCAAAGTCGTATGGATCAATAACAGCACTCTCTTTCTTGACTTCTGGTAAATCAGCTAATCGTACTTCCGCACAGGTAGCCAAGCCAGAAGATCGATCAGCATCTAATCCCACAGTCTTATTAGAAGCAGAATTCACTGATAACTGGTCCTTTCCCTTCACTGAATCCTTAACAATTTTCTCACGTTTATTATACACGCCCTTCACTTTAGGGCTCTTGCAATTATCCTTGTCATTTGCTGCATTGTTTTTCATTTTAATATCCATTTTATTATCTACAAGTCCGTTAGACGTACTATTATTGCCAGAAGTACCTGTTTTCATATTATCCTGGTTTTCTGAATTTTTCAAATTGTCATTTTTCACGATTTCGTGTTTCAAGTTTATATCACTTTTTGTAGATCCAATGTTTTTACGCTTTATTTTCATTTTTAATCCACGATCGACGGTTACATGGTGTTCTGAGCTCATTTTGTTGCTCCCTTCAATAGGGGTTAGGGTTGCTGCACTCTTGCTGTTGGTGGAGCCCGCCTGAGACTCCAGGGACACGGGATGCTTGTGTTTGTCATGTGTGCGAGATAACTTCTGCCCTGCGGCAGCTGCAAACATGAGATAACTCCCGTGCGGTTTGGCCGAATTTTCACTGCCACTGCAGTCTTTGGGTGCAGCCAAATTTGGCGAGTTGTCTTTCATTTGAGTCTGTCATATGTTTGAAACACCTGAAAGATAAAGATTCAATAATCAATAAAATTATTCTCAAATAACGATCACATGATGAGGAAAAACAAAATAGGAATACTGCCATTACGATCATAACATGGCCATTTGTTTGGTAAACACGTCTCAATGTGTCATTCTGATTGTACATGGTCATTTCGATAAGAAATGATAATTTGTGAATGCACATAGTCTTTCCGATGAATGGAAAGAAGCCATATTCATCGGAAAGAATCCATATTTCTGACTAAATCCTGAAAAGTTACCCATAATTTTTCTGCTGTGGTTAAGGAATCCATTATTTATTTATTTATTACTGTACAAGCGATGAGGAAATCATAATATGTCAGTGCCTCATACAATCCGATATAAAATAAGGGCATTGCCGCAATAAAGCTTTTATACCCCATTTGTTGGAAACTACTGAGTGGATAATACCCAAGAATTATACATTGTGTATCTATTAATATAGGCTATACTATCCAAAATCTGAAACATATACGAGCAATCTTAGTTATTTACCTACCCCATCTGCCGGCTGAATTTTATGACTGCTTAGTTGCGGTATACTACATGTATGCCTGTTTTATAATTTCCCCCAAAACTTCTTCATATATAAATTTTACTCTAGAGATTTGCATGGAATTCATTAAAAATTTGTCACTCAAATTGACCTCCCTCTTAAAAGTAAATACTTCGGATTACTTCAACTTCAACAATTAATTACTTCAAAAATGCTCCTGGCTAAAAGTTCATCACAAATTATATTACACAAGATTCGGAACAAACTTATAGGACATTTCAATGGAGGATATCTGAATAGAATAAGAGCAGCTGCAAGAAAGAACAGCACTCCAGACCTTTGTGTGGAAATTATCTTCAGAGGTCATGTCAAATTCAATGAGAGGTGTTAACTACATGTGAAATCCTCTTTGCATTCAATGCCCCATACATGCAGGTGGGAGGTTTATGTGTTTTTACACAGTGAGCACACATTGTTCCCCTGATCTCCTGTCTGGATAACAAATATTTTATGGCAGTTTTATTCAGGCCTGTTAATCTGAGTAGTTATGCAGGCCAACTCTCTGTAATTAGTTCAGGCTTGAGTGATCTACTTGTTGTGTGCTTGTTTGCCAATTAGAAGAATGCCAGGGTGACCCCCAAGGCATGATAGAAATGTAGAAATGAATTTTTATTATTACTGCATATGTAAATTAACCCTTTGGTTACATTTGATAAACATGGCTAATAAACTTTTGAAAAAATTCTGACATGAATCTATCTTGTTATATTTATATATCTACATGTATAATTTTTATATTTATACTATATGAATGTCACACTCTGTATTGCTCTTTTGTATATATGCTTATGCTCAATTGTCTACATGTGTTGCATCTATTAGCCATTAAAAAATTATCTATCTATAAGATATATAACCTCTCACTGCTAAATGACCTCATGTACATACATGTATGCTGGGCCATTAACACTATGGCCATTTTCCAGAGGAAAAATATTAAAGGGAATATCACGAAAGCCCAAAAACTGACTCTGTTGACACAACAAAGGCTATTATCATTCACAATTCTGAACATCGTACAATGTGTAAAACTTTGAGATACAATGAATGGTTCTCTGAGTTTCAGGCACAGGAACAGGGATGTGGCTGGAGGGTTTTCATTGGGTGGGGGGGGGGGGGGGTCCACCTTGGAATTTCCAACTGTACACACCTCCCCTGAACCAGATCTAAATCCAAGGTATGCAGAAAAATCCATTTGTACATCAACACCCCTCCCCCCCCCCCCCAGGTTGGAAATTTCCAACCTGATATCCCCCTTAAAGTGTTGGAATATTTCCAACTTTATAATTTCACTGAGATGAAAATTAGGACTACCGGAAAATATAGTAATATATGCTACTATTTAGTGTTGGTCTAAACACAACAAATTCCCCACTAATTATGGTTGGAAAATCAAACAACGAGAACAGTTTCAAGTGCTGGGAAATTGTGATCAGCCATTTACAAGAACTGTTACAATGAAGAACAAGCCAAATTAATAGAATTGTGGGTACAGTAATGCCCTAAATAACCGACTCCTTAACCACAGCAGAATTATGGGTAATTTTTCAGGATTTAGTCGGAAATATGGCTTGTTGCCATTCATCGGAAAGCTCTCAATGAGAAATCAACTGTAAATAGGCCACATTATTAGAGAAAGCTGGTGGGCTGGGGATTTGGCTATGGACCTACATGTACGACCTAAAATTCATCTCAGTCCAAAAGTTTTTCAGTTCTTGCAAATATGTCAGCTCACAATGGTCCCGCACACAACTAACATTTTGTTGACATTCTTGAAGTAGTGTTAATCTGAATTAAATAGTCATTCAGGCCATTCATTAGCTCAGATCATGTACTTGTTATGGCAGCTACAGTAATATCCTAAACAATCGACCCCTCCTAAACCACAGCAGAATTATGGGAAATGTTTCATCATTTAGTCGGAATTATGGCTTGCTGCCATTCATCGGAAAGCTCTCGGTGAGAGCTTTGCAATGAATGGCAACAAGCCATATTTCCAACTAAATCCTGAAAAGTTACCCATAATTCTGCTGTGGTTTAAGGAGTTGATTATTTATGGCATTACTGTACATGTCTCTTGTTTGAACAATGAGACAATAAAATAACCTTTTGACTTGGTTATTTTTATTTGCTTAGCCAGAAGCCAATTTTCATAAAGATAAGTTTCAACTTTTTGCCTAGCACCCCCCCCCCCCCCCCTTGAGGCCTAACAATGCTATTACAAATGATATTCAAGTATGTGTAATACATATACATGTAAGTGATTTGGTATAACAAATATGCTCACTCCGACATCTTATTCATAAAACTCTAAATGAATTGTCAATGTTGGGAAAACATTACACCCTTTCTCATTTCTCAAAGCTAAGGTAACCTTATTACAGTGCTTAAAACTATTTTTTCATAAACATAACAAGTATGTCAGGGCACACTAGCATGTCATTATATAATGTGACTCAGACCAGCAATGATAATTATCCTAGCACTGGCTGGTACTAACGAATATATCACCCAGTGTAAGGCAAACTCCGTGTTTTGACAAATCAGCTCATAAATCTTGACAGCTCTGCAGCAAAACATTTCCTCAGGCATTTCTCTAGCTTCAAACAAAATTGATATAATGTTCCCCAGGTTCCGCAGTGTTAATTAATTCACCATAGAAAAAAAATTCCCTTCTTCACAAGCATTCTATCTGAAATCTAACACTCTCGTTTGTGATTAAGATTACAACACACCAGACTCTGCCTTACTCACAAGCAAAAAATAAATTCTAATGTTTCTTCTGGTTCAGATGGCAAATTGCTTCCACATGGAGTTTTTTCTTGTCTACTGAGCCAAGATAACAAAGAGCTTGACTGCTCTGGGATTTGTACTGTATATTGTACAAAGAGAACAGATTTATCATCTTTAGGCTCCATTTGTATAGTTTCCACAAAATGGTCATGAATAGTTTTCTGGTCTAAATTGGGCTACATTCATTTAAAGTGATACTGTACACTAAATTCGGCAATTTATGGGACCATCTATTCTACTTTTATACTCAACAGAGTATATGCAACATATGAATGAATTTGAGCCATGGATTAGTGCAAAATACACTCATGAACGATGTAAACAACATGGTAATTCTAATGTAAATGAGTTTATGACGCGAGTCATTAACTCATTTTCATTATAATTAGTATGTTGTTTACATCGGTCATAAGAGCATATAGGCGTATTTTGCACTAATCCATGGCTCAAATTCATTCATTTGTTGCATATATCCTGTTGAGTATAAAAGGAGATGGTCTCATACAGTAATGCTCTAAATAAACGACTCCTTAACCACAGCAGAATTATGGGTAAATTTTCAGGATTTAGTCGGAAATATGGCTTGTTTCTATTCATTGGAAAGCTCTCCTGAAAAGTTACCCATAATTCTGCTGTGGTTATTGAGTCGATTATTTAGAGCATTACTGTACATGTAAATGGAGAGATTTAGTGTACAGTACCCCGTGAATCCAAGTTAATTATTTCCACTTCACTCTTCAGACTATGGTTGTTTGTTGAACTTACTCTCTGAACAAAACTACTTGTCAATACTGCGTCTATGAGTATTAGTAAAGAGAGAGTTAGCAACATTAATATTAAATATGCTGTATTTGACAAAAAGTTTGTTTTTTAAATTGATGAAAGGTTCCTCCTTTGTTGGGCAGTGATTATGCCCCTGCGAATATTTGATATTCGTTTTGTTATTCGATTCAACTTCGATATTTGATACAAATGTCATCAAAATTTGCCATTTTAAGTGCTTCTAAAATCCTCTTGTTTCACGACCGCGAATAAACAGTTTATAATTTATTGCGAGGATATTCAGTCGGAGATTGAAGTATGCTTGAATCATAATTTACAATTCAGTTGAACAGTATGTCACATGACTGATCACACATGTAATTAGATGTATTTTTTTTCTTTTATTGTGTTTGCTCAGTTTGACTTGCAGTGACAGTAACGGTTGTAATGCCCACATTGGTTATTTGTGGCAGTGCAGATCAAATCAAATCCCTTCGATCAAACACTTATTTGATTTTTTTTAGAAAGCCATGATAGTGTAATTATGCCATGGTGCATCTCTTATTCTGTGTTTTGAATAAATAAAGTTGGGAATTCTGCTTTAATAGTGAACAGATTCAAATCCGGGAGTTTTCAACTCCTCGACCCTTGACCTTATGGTACAGAGAATGTCGAGGTTTGCGGAGTGTTTATTCTGTATATCCAATCGAGATATCCTTCCTCCAAAAACAGAACATAATTGGTAGGACAGTCATGTGATTATAAATTCGCAATCATGGATATAAGGATATTATTAAATGCCAGTGCATCAGGACAGTATTCCAAAAACAAATGCAGTCTGCCTAAGTCATGCCCTTGGCTGCCATTAAGGAACGCACAGAAAATCAGGCCAAGACCCACTTATTTCCACTGTGGTTCTTTACCGGCAACCAATCACCTGACCGACCAGCCCACACAAAATATTGGTCAGGCCACAATTTCAGAAGTATAAAAATCAGATTCTTCAGAGTTTAACATTCCAATTGGGACATACTAGTATTGAGTTCAATAATTTTTACAAAAGTTGTTCTATAATTATATCCCTGAATAAAAGAAACTATTGTAACCAAGGACTACAGTAATGCCCAAAGTAATTGACCACTTAACCACAGCAGAATTATGGGTAATTTTTCAGGATTTAGTCGGAAATATGGCTTGTTGCCATTCATCGGAAAGCTCTCAATGAGAAATCAACTGTAAATAGGCCACATTATTAGATAAAGCTGGTCAGCTGGGGATTTGGCTATGGACCTACATGTACATGTATGACCTAAAATTCATTTCAGTCCAAACGTTTATCAGTTCTTGCAAATATGTCAGCTCACAATTGTCCCGCACACAACTAACATTTTGTTGACATTCTTGAAGTAGTGTTAATCTGAATTAAATAGTCATTCAGCCATATTGCCGACTAAATCCTGAAAAATTACCCATAATTCTGCTGTGGTCAATTACTTTGGGCATTACTGTATCACATGAGGCGATTTAGAGAAAATTTGAAAATATCATTCAAGTATTTGGGAGCCTTGCCCTCTGATTTTGTTTTTATAATAGACAATTCCCCCTGTAGACTGTCTCCAACAGGGGGCCACCTGATGACTTTATTTTCTTTATATTCAATATGGGTATATATAAATATATACCGGGTATCTCTTTAAGCCAAAGACAAACCGGATCATCGTGTTTTGGAAATATTTTTATATTTGCCCTTAAAGTGGAAATTGTCCCAGCATTTATCTCAAATTATCTGTGATAAAATATATAAGATATTTATTTAAAAGTTGGAGTTTAAAATATTTTTTGCAAACAAAAGCTCTCTGAGGAGTTTTTGACTGATTATAGTTTATATGCATGCATTCAAACATGACAAAAAATAACATACCATACAACCTGATGACACACAAGAATGCAGCATTCAAACATGACAAAAAATAACATACCATACAACCTGATGACACACAAGAATGCAGCATTCAAATCTGCAACAGGATATAATCAAGCCTGTAAGGCATTAGCCCCAAGCCCCCAACATGTGACATGAGAAAGCTCAAAGGGCCATGTCTGGGAAAACATATAGGTGTGAAATATTAACACAGCTACACTGCCAGGTAAGGTGATAAAAGCTTAGAGAAGATTAGGTTTACTTTAGTGAACACATATGAGTGGGCAATAGTTCCCATGGTGATGAGCCATTCTGTGTACCAAGAAAAGTATTTGATTACAAATGAAGCAAATTATGACAATAATTGACCACTCAATCAAGATCTCATAATTAAAAGCGACTGACCCACGAAGATTGTTTTGATCTGTATGCAAAGTTTTATACATAGCAGAAAGAAGAGAAATGGAAATAATATCAGCTTAAGGCATAAAGTGATTTAAAACACTCCGATAGGGTGATGAAATAGAAATTGAGAATAATCTTGCTCAAAGTAGTAATTTTTCACCAATATTAATCCAAATTGATAAAAAAAAAAAAACTTTCTTACATATTAATTAAATGCAATGACTCTCGATGGCGAAATCATTTGTGTTAGTTATTGCCTATATACCGGTATGTGTCCTGAATCGAGAAGTAAATATTTACTTATGAATGAGCGCAGTTTAGAAGATGTTGTCTATCGAGTGGTACGGTTGATTTCTTTGAAATTTTTGGTGATGTTAATAGAATGGTATATTCCTGAAGGTTGGCATAGCACCTGTGTACAATTCATCAATTTCAACCACCAGAAGAAGTCCATAATATGTCTTTAATACAGCAGCTAAAAAGTTGTAAAACTGATACAGTTCATCTTCATGTTAAATACAGACTTCAGTCAAGATGAATATATCTACATTTGTAAATGCAACAGAACCAGACCTACACATATGTTGAGGCCTCAACTTGAGATTACATGATTTTGACAACTTTTGTGAGCTGATTTTGCTTTGCATCACTCACAATCATGGCATTTCCCCAATTAATTGATTAAATGTTTATTGTGAAATCGGCTCAGAGAAGTCACCTAAATATTGTAATCTTGATCTGGGACCATCACCTACTATGAAATATATTATTAATTAACAGGTATTAACTAAGAAATATTATTCCGTACATTGTTTGTTCAAAGTTATAAAGTTCCCAGTCAGAACATCAGAAAGTACCCCGATTTTTAACTGGCGGAGTATGATCTCTACTAGAGATGAGATCTAGTTATCCTGTAGCATGGTGACCTTTAAACTCCACCAGTGAATTTGCAATGCATCCAAGGACAAAAGAAGTCAATGTATCATTAACTCGAGACAGAATTGTGAACAGGAAGCCGGTCATTTCATGCCTCATCACGGAAGCATTACAACCGCGCTGCGATCACGATTTCCTGCAACGTAAAACCGCGACACTACACTGTTAACAACTGAACACGTTTACGGGAAATGGACCTACATCTACAACATGCAGTGTTATTAAATAATTAGCTCAGAACGAACATGTGTGGTAATAAATAACCCTCGTAAACCAAGGCATCGGTACAAGCATGACACCGGCACTATTATATACTTTCATCATCAGCTATTAATCGGAATAAAAACCAGGAATTCTTTTGAGCGAATTCGTGATCAACGGGGGATGCTTGTATGCCGTATACGTACACGTATTAAATGGTATTGGGGGAGGGGTGACAATCCGAACTCGAATATATATTCTCCTTCACGTATTTTCCAGTGTCACTTATATAAGCCCTCATAAGCTTAGAACATTAACTTGGAACGAAAACGTAGGGTAACACTCGGTGTCTGTCTATAAGTTAACCTGACCGGCAAAACACTGCAGAACTCGTTTTAAATTGCACGCTCGTTGCGATTTTAATAGCCTTCCATAATGAGAAGACTAAAATAAACCGAACATGAAGCAAAGTCATACATGTAAATGGTATACCATCACATGAATTATAAACCAAATAGAATATACCGAATGTATGTAAAATCCAAATATATATCCATATAGGAAATCACTCGCGAAGATAAACCATGCACTCAATTCAAACCCCACATATGATATTTAGGTCTACATGGTACACAACAAACTGAATATTACCAGAATATCTCCAGCGAAGGATATTTCCACGTCGAATTTATCTTTGAGAAATAAAAGTAATCCTACCCACAGCACAGACTCGGAGTAACTGTTTAAACTTTGTCGTTGGGGCAAAGCGTCTGATAACGATCTAAAACCGCCTACCAGCAAGAGAGATTCTTTGTTCGCAACCCGCCTGCGGTGAACGATCGTAATGTACAGTATGATCGGAGTCCAATTTCACAGGCGTACATAAAGCCAGGGATTGATTGGATAACTCGATGAGGCTCTTAACCAATCAGCGTTCGAGTTCAGGCTAGTTCGTTCAGGGCGTTTAATCTCTTTGATAGGCACTTATTCGTTCTTTATCAGTCGCTTTTCTAAGCTTGTCAAACCTAGCTATTGTCGTATTAAGATTACTGAGTGGTGATCACAATAGGATTTTATAGCACATGTTTCTTTTGTGCGGCGCATCCGAGCGTAACTAGTTTGAGCCGAGAGGTAATTCAAACACGGGAGAAAATCATTGGACGTGAGTTTTAAAGGTAACGGAGGCATGGAAAAATCGAATTTAAAATGCGACTCGAGCTTAAGGAGAAAGAAAACAACATCTTTTGAATTTATAATGAGTCTCATATCGAGGATTGAAAGTTCGCACTGACCGACCTATAGAATTTGCGATACGACACCCAGGCCGAAATTAGACAATTTAGAAGAACGTTGCTATATTTTTGCACTCCCTATATTTGATACAAAAACAGACGATGTGTCCGACAACAAATGGAAATGTGCGTGCTATTAGTGTATCGTTTTGGAGCTATAGTCTCACAATTTATGTGCATATGTTATGATGTGAAAAATAGTTATATCTGCATGGATAATGCCAATTTTGCAACAAACAGCTCACGAGTGTGGAATTTTAGGATGGGAATATTCATAATCACGAACGGATCTCACCAATATAATTAGTTCAAGGCAATGATATTATAGATCATTATTGGGTCAGTTTTGTGTCACGTGTTGTACTGGGGTTGTATATTAAATAGCAGTAAACCATATGGCCTACTAGTAAGGAATTTTTTTTAACGGACCCATGTGCCCTACACTCACATTAACTATAAGTGCCAATTCGGGATATATACACTTTTAAATTTGCTATCTCAGCGACAGTGACACTCAGCCCAGGATGGTGTCACACCGATTGGGTGGATATACATATAATGCATGAATAAGTTAATCATTGATGAATTGATTATCCTATTCATTTCTAAAAGTAATACATTGGAATAGTCCATTCTTCATTTGTAGAGATGTTCAGATATAAGCAGACGAAAGAGAGGCAAACATTACAGATACGGTTGTGAGAATCAAGGGTGGATGAAGCACTGACGAGCAAGGGCGCACAATATTCAGAAGGGTACATTTCCCAAGATACATATATATTCGTAATCTCATGCACGGGTCTTGTTGCCGTGTGCATGGTGAAAACATTTCACGCTACACACTCGTCAACCATCGGGGCAGAAACGCTGCCCTATAAAGGGTTTTCTCAGGCATCCCTTTATAGTGTCTTTCTTGAGGAGGCCTCAGAAATATCAACTGATATTCCTGGCTTCAGACCTGCAGTACTGTTCAATTATATTTGGTAAATTCCAACTAATTGCTGCTGTTGTACTACAATTGCTGTTAGAAAAATATATCGTACAGGGATGTCTCGGTGAGGATAATTTATTTCTTGTGTAGAATCTACACTTAAAGTGTAGATTCTACACAAGAAATAAATAATATACGCTTTACTCCACTCATTTCATTAGTACATGTATACTCTGGCGAATTCTCCCATGAGTCCCAGCCACTGTACATATGGAACAGACTCGTAGATCCAGTATGATATACAGTGGGCTTGTATATATGCACGCATGCGTATGTATAAAGCTATAACGGTTTTACGCAACCTCAACCATGCACCGATGAGACAAACGCAGCCATTGAAATTGATTATTCGCCCTCGGGTTATTAAAATATGTCTACCTCCGTGAGTGAATCGTATCGAGATAAGTTCTAGCACAGGTCGGTAGTATGTTATAGATGATTATAATAAACACACATGATCAGAGTTTCTGTAACAAGGTACAAAGGGGATTCTAATTTACCATGCAAATTCATCGCGCCACTGACCTGGCTGAACTCCCTGCGGTGATGACACAGGCGGGCTTTTGATATCCTGCTCATCATGTGTCTGGTTAATATTCAATGGACAAACATCGAATAAACCCGCTCATATTAAATATGATATAGGAATTAGTGTTGCGATGTTATGTACTGGTAGCTAAAAGGAAACATTGTATACGTTGGTATTGTTCCGATATTAAAACCTTCTATCCGATCATTAATGCAAAGTATAATGATGTGTTATCAAGAATTTGATCCCAAATTCCATCGCCATCTCAGTTGGAAAATAGCAACGGGTTAAATTTGTTTTGAAATTAAAAAATATATAGAGAAAACTAAGAAGATAGTTCATGAATTTCATAAACTTTATGTACTATTTCTTTTGTGTACTATGTTCACTGTTTTTGCTCCTTGCTGTGCATTTGGCCATGCATGTATTGGTGTAACGTGCAAAAAACTTTGAATGACTAAATTAATAAAGAAAGTGTCAATGACACTGTAGCTCAACTTAGGTAGGGGAATAATTTAATGGTTGACAGTAAATGGAGGGATGTGGTCTATAGGGTGTACAAAAGGATTTAGTGATGCAAAGAGTAAATTCTAAAATGGCCACCGGTGGCCATGTTTTTTTGCCGAATGACCCCAAAATGACTCGTTCCCAGCTACATGTAAATGTCAACATCCATGACAAATTTCATGAAGATCAAACAAACAGATCGGTCTATATAACCCATGCTAATGGATTTTGTAGAAATATTTAGTCATACAAAGAGTAAAATCAAAAATGGCCATTGGTGGCAATATTTTTTTGCCGAATGACCCCAAAATGACTCGTTCCCATAAAGAGTTCACCCCGATGATCCATATGAAGTTTGGTGATGATCAGATCAGGGATGTGGTGTGTAGGGTGTGTCAAAGTATTTGGTGATGCAAAGAGTAAAATCAAATATGGCTGCCGGTGGCCATGTTTTTTGGCAAAATGCCCCCAAAATGACTCGTTCCCATCTAGAGGTCACCACGATGATCCATATGAAGTTTGGTGATGATCGGATCAGGGATGTGGTATGTAGGGTGTGTCAAAGGATTTAGTGATGCAAAGAGTAAAATCCAAGATGGCCACCAGCTGCCATGTTTTTGGCCGAATGATCCTAAAATGACTCGTTCCCATCTACATGTAAATGTCAACATTCATGACAAATTTTATGATGATCAGACAAACAGTACGGCCTGTAGCCCGCGCCAATGGATTCAAATTTGAAATCCAAGATGGCCACCCCAAAATGACTCGTTCCCATCTATATGTCAATGTCAACATTCATGACAAATTTCATAAAGATCCGACCAAAGATACGACCTGTAGCCCGCGCGAAAGTATTTAGTGATGCAAAGAGTAAAATCCAAGATGGCTGACGGCGGCCATGTTTTTTGGCCAAATGACCCCAAAATGACTCGTTTCCCATCTAGAGGTCACCCCGATGATCCATATGAAATTTGGTGATGATCGGATCAGAGATGTGTTCTGTAGGATGTGTCAAAGGATTTAGTGATGCAAAGAGTAAAATCCAAGATGGCCACCAGCGGCCATGTTTTTTGCCTGAATGACCACATCATTCCCATCTACATGTCAATGTCAACATTCATGACAAATTTCATAAAGATCAGACCAAAGATACGACCTGTAGCCCGCGCCAAAGGAAATTGTTGACGGACACACCTGTGTAGACACACGTACACACACACACACACACACACGGACGACGGACGCCAACCCATGGCAATAGCTCAAACTTACAAAGTAAGTTGAGCTAATAATAATGATAACTAGTAAACACGATCTTTTGTCATGCACAACCGGGGGGGGGGGGGGTTGTGTATGCTGATTTATTCCCTTCGACCCTTGTTGGGACCCACCCACTACCGCGTTCAAACTTTTTTCCGTTTTCGGCAGTTTTTTCCCGACCATTTTTGGACACCCACCCCCTGTTAACACTAAAACAGAGATTTGCGGGGGGAATTCACTGTAAACAGCTGTATATGAATTTCTGTGCATACTATCTGTTATGGATGTTACATTGACATGTAATTAGGAACGAGTCATTTTGGGGTCATTCAGCCAAAAAAAAAAACATGGCTGCCAGCGGCCATCTTGGATTTCAAAATTCAATCCACTAGCATGGGCTACAGGCTATACTGTTTGTCTGACCATCATGAATTTTTTCATTTATGTTAATATTGACATTCTAAGGTGTTTTAAGCCAAACTCATTGCAAGAACAGTCAAAAAGACTTACAGGAAAAACAAATTTGAGTTGTGGAAAAAATTGTTTGTTGGTCCCATCGACCACACCCACCCACCCGGCATACGTGCGGGCAAAAAAATCCCCCCTGGCACAATAGGAAATGATTCTCCCTATACTTTAACGAGAGGCCGATCACGATCGGCAGATGTTAACCCATCCCTTGGCGATAAAAATTTAATATGATCGGATAAATGAGAGTTTTGGTGTTGAATTATAGAGTATACTGTTATGTACTATTATAGACAAATGTACATAACACAAATTATTGGAATTTATGGGTCACTGGCATTTATATAAGAGAATGCACTGGTACAGGATCTGTAATGCTAAACCGCCACAGCCAGCAAGCCCATGGGTTAAATGTGTAGGTGTGCCCTGGACATGGAATACTTGGGTTAAGAGAGTCCAATTTAAATTTACAATAATAATGTGTCCTAGTATACAGATAAGCAACCTCACCACTGACCCATTAATATCAATTATATAGCACAGCTGTCAAAAAATCACAGGAATTGTTTATGTTGAACACTGACCTCTATTAAACCAATAACAATTATAATGATATCAGACCATCTGAAGATATAACTCTGCAGCAGAGATGTCTACTGTTAATATCATGTGATGTTTATTGTTGAATCTTTATTTTAAATTAGATACCATAGCCTTCTTTATCAGATTATTTGCACATTGGCATAAGAGACATCAGAAAATAATATAGCCTTATCAATAGCTAAGTATTTGGTGAATTGGATTTAATGTTGCTCCAAACAGATTTACCAGTACATATCACAAGATTTTGGACCGATTTAATCAAATTTGGTATGGTGATTCGGGGTACCCTTGACAGAGTTATAATGGTGTTAGTTTTTCAATTTTTTTTAACTTAAAAACTTTTTAATTATTTAAAAAAAATTAAAGGGACACATTGGAAATCTTTTTATCAACTTTTATCATAATCATCAATATATAAATGAAAACAAATGACAATGTCAATGACATTTTTATTATTATTATTATTATAAAAGTTAAAAGTAAAAAAAAATTTAAATCGATTTTTTTTTTCAATTTATTTTTCGAAAAAGGGTCATAACTCCTTTAAAATTAATCGGATCAAACCCATATTCGGACTCGATCTGTATTTTGGGCTGTGAAACTCACATACCAAATTTGGTTTCGATCGGATAGAAAATATTTGAGTTATCGCATTACTCGTAAAGTGTCTACGGACAGACGGACGGACGGACGGACGGACGGACGGACGGACGGACGGACGGACGGACGGACGGACGGACGGACGGACGGACGGACGGACGGACGGACGGACGGACGGACGGACGGACGGACGGACGGACGGACGGACGGACGGACGGACGGACGGACGGACGGACGGACGGACGGACGGACGGACGGACGGACGGACGGACGGACGGACGGACGGACGGACGGACGGACGGACGGACGGACGGACGGACGGACGGACGGACGGACGGACGGACGGACGGACGGACGGACGGACGGACGGACGGACGGACGGACGGACGGACGGACGGACGGACGGACGGACGGACGGACGGACGGACGGACGGACGGACGGACGGACGGACGGACGGACGGACGGACGGACGGACGGACGGACGGACGGACGGACGGACGGACGGACGGACGGACGGACGGACGGACGGACGGACGGACGGACGGACGGACGGACGGACGGACGGACGGACGGACGGACGGACGGACGGACGGACGGACGGACGGACGGACGGACGGACGGACGGACGGACGGACGGACGGACGGACGGACGGACGGACGGACGGACGGACGGACGGACGGACGGACGGACGGACGGACGGACGGACGGACGGACGGACGGACGGACGGACGGACGGACGGACGGACGGACGGACGGACGGACGGACGGACGGACGGACGGACGGACGGACGGACGGACGGACGGACGGACGGACGGACGGACGGACGGACGGACGGACGGACGGACGGACGGACGGACGGACGGACGGACGGACGGACGGACGGACGGACGGACGGACGGACGGACGGACGGACGGACGGACGGACGGACGGACGGACGGACGGACGGACGGACGGACGGACGGACGGACGGACGGACGGACGGACGGACGGACGGACGGACGGACGGACGGACGGACGGACGGACGGACGGACGGACGGACGGACGGACGGACGGACGGACGGACGGACGGACGGACGGACGGACGGACGGACGGACGGACGGACGGACGGACGGACGGACGGACGGACGGACGGACGGACGGACGGACGGACGGACGGACGGACGGACGGACGGACGGACGGACGGACGGACGGACGGACGGACAGACAGACAGACAGACAGACAGACAGACAGACAGACAGACAGACAGACAGACAGACAGACAGACAGACAGACAGACAGACAGACGACGAGTGGTCAATCCGGGCAACGACACTATGTTTACCATACTATGGTATGGGTAAACATAACGAGAGGCCGATCACGATCGGCAGATGTTTAACCCATACCTTGGCGATAGCGACTAGCCATAACTGATAATTTGTCAAAGATATGATCACAGGAATTAATCCATATATCAGTACCCAACTTGAAATCAAAAGCTCAAATAATTTGTCTTAAGAAAAGGTTAAAGTATTTGGGTTGGGGAGGAGTAGTTTTAAATCTCATAACTCTGTCCCTATTCACACAAGGACCTCTCACTGTGAGATCCAATGGTTTAGTGATTTCGGAGGACATGTTTAGGAGTTTAAGTTAACTCATTGGAAGCAAAAGTGATAAATCCCTAACTTTGCCACTTTTGACATGCCAGATATTCAAAATTTATTATTCACTTCTAAAGAGAAATTATAATTGTTGACTGCTTAGAACGACATATATGTAGGGGATTCCATCTCGTATTTAAATGGTACTTTAATTACCCCCCCCCCCCTTCCCCCATTCTCCCCAGTTATTTTGTTTATCAAACATGGACAGATATAAGATCAGATCTGACCTGTGTATTAAATAAGATTAAGTGTTTCATAACAGGGGTGTATGGTTTTCAAAAATATATGTAGTTTATACAATTCAAAAGTATTATCTATATAATGTTATACAGACATAATATGATGGGGATGCTGGCCCCTATGACCACTAAATCGTTCATATAAAAGAAAGTAAGTTAGCCCTCATTTGAATGGTTTCACACATTACAATGTTTTACAAGTAGCTTGGGCACTAAAAGCCACAACCTTCAATGTTAATCTTCTAAGTGCTCTGTGGCCCCTAAAATTCAATCAACCATGAAAATGTGAACAAATGGGAAAATAAGGTTCCTGGAAATACTAACATCTACCATATTGATTTTCAAAACAAGTCATCACTTACAATAGTCATGTATATTTATCTTCCCATTGCATAGATAAATCATATTGGCTATCAGCTGTTGTTTTAATTTCAAATTGAAAGCACGTGTCTGAAGGGTTAATATATTTTTCAAAAATCAATTAATCAGTCAATACCAAAATTGATAGAAGTGAATAGTGTGCCAAGATACCCAATAGATATTAAGAGATATGAGGAAGAGTCCATGTACATTATAGCATGTGTCTATGGAAACCTTGGAAAGGGTTAATTATTTTTGAAGCAAATTAATGGAATTTAGAAGACAGTTATATATAGGTGAGGGGTGCCCTTATCTCACCCTGTAATGAAATTTCCCTGTAATGAAATTTCAAGAATAGGAAAAACACCAGTCTTGTGCTGCCATTAATCAATTTGACAGTTAGAATAAACAAACAGCCAACCACCAGTGTTGTTTATCTTGCTTGACCCACCAGAGCTCTGTATCATATGTCATCACTCATTTCATAACAGATTTCACTTGCAATGACAACATCTATAAAAATCCTCTCATATACTCTGGATGTTGGATGATCACATGGTAATTTATTGATATCATTATATTACATGAAACTATTGCAATAAAATCTTCATATTTTCAAAACAGGATATCACACCTAATTAATCGTAAAAAACTAAAATAAATGAAAGCGTCAATTTTTTTTATTATTTAAAATTTTTTTTTATTGTTATTATTAGTTCAAACAAAATTTAATATTTTGTATATGCTAAATTTAGCAAGGAGCTAAATCTAAAAAAATTAATTTTAAAAAAACAACAAAACAATTCTCAATTTTTTTTCTCGAAAAAGGGTCGTAACTCCTTTAAAATTAATCGGATCAAACCCATATTCGAACTCGATCTGTATTTTGGGCTGAGAAACCCATATACAAAATTTGGTTTCGATCGGATAAAAAATGTTTGAGTTATCGCATTACTCGTAAAGTGTCTACGTACAGACAGACAGACGGACAGACAGACAGACAGACAGACGGACGAACGACGAGTGGTCAATCCGGGCAACGACACTATGTTTACCATACTATGGTATGGGTAAACATAAAAAACGAAATGGGACACGGAATTAGTTTTGAGAACGTTACAACATTTCTGATCGAATATCCATCATTTAGACACTTCAAAATGGATATATTTAATATACCAACTGTTTTTCTTTTCTTTTGTGAATAAGATGGCGATCATGTATATATAGATAATGCTGCCATGTTATGTATATGGTATACTGGCATATATACATGTATACCTACAACCCATGACTGAGATACTCAGACAGACGAAAAAAGCAACATTTCCCGATAAACAATGAATATCTCTAGAACGGAAAATGCGATAAAAACGATTGAACACTCATCTGAATGTCCTCATAACGGTGAACGTCCAAACCAAATTACATGGAGATGCGTCAATCTGCGGTTGAGATAGCTGCTCGGGTGGACAAAATAATCTATATTTTCAGATAAACAAAGATAAATAACTCTAGAACGGAAAAGCTGAACAAAACAATTGAACACCCCATTTGATGTAACCATACTGCATGGTGAACATCCATACCAGATTTCATTGAGATCCGACAAGATATGGTTGAGATATTTGCTCGGACGGACAACCCCCCCCCCCCCCCCCCCCCCCAAATTTCCAGATAAACAATGATGATTAACTCCAGAACGGAAAGCCAGAATAAAACGATTGAACACTCCTCTGAATGTCCACTTGACTTATTTATGACCAAAGTTTATCACTTGATGTGTTTTAAACTATGTCAAACAAATCTCCGTTATTTAATCAATAATACGTTCTTCTCTAGATAAGTTATTTAATCAATAATACGTTCTTCTCTAGATAAGTTATTTAATCAATAATACGTTCTTCTCTAGATAAGTTATTTAATCAATAATACGTTCTTCTCTAGATAAGTTAATTAATAAGTCATACGTTCTGCTCTAGATAGATAAGTTATTTAATCAATAATACGTTCTTCTCTAGATAAGTTATTTAATCAATAATACGTTCTTCTCTAGATAAGTTAATTAATAAGTAATACGTTCTGCTCTAGATAGATAAGTTATTTAATCAATAATACGTTCTTCTCTAGATAAGTTATTTAATCAATAATACGTTCTTCTCTAGATAAGTTATTTAATCAATAATACGTTCTTCTCTAGATAAGTTAATTAATAAGTCATACGTTCTGCTCTAGATAGATAAGTTATTTAATCAATAATACGTTCTTCTCTAGATAAGTTATTTAATCAATAATACGTTCTTCTCTAGATAAGTTATTTAATCAATAATACGTTCTTCTCTAGATAAGTTAATTAATAAGTAATACGTTCTGCTCTAGATAGATAAGTTATTTAATCAATAATACGTTCTTCTCTAGATAAGTTATTTAATCAATAATACGTTCTTCTCTAGATAAGTTATTTAATCAATAATACGTTCTTCTCTAGATAAGTTAATTAATAAGTCATACGTTCTGCTCTAGATAGATAAGTTATTTAATCAATAATACGTTCTTCTCTAGATAAGTTATTTAATCAATAATACGTTCTTCTCTAGATAAGTTATTTAATCAATAATACGTTCTTCTCTAGATAAGTTAATTAATAAGTCATACGTTCTGCTCTAGATAGATAAGTTATTTAATCAATAATACGTTCTTCTCTAGATAAGTTATTTAATCAATAATACGTTCATATTCTATCTTTTGGGAATTATTAAATAAAATCATTAAATAACAGAGATAAGAAGAAATAAAACAAAATAAAACAATAAATGTTGTCGTTTGTTGAAACTTATTATCTAAACATTTCCAACCAAAGAAATGTTAGTCCTTCTGTGCCTTTATTATCTTCTGGTCCGGGGGGGGGGGGGGGGGGGGTAGTAAAAATTTGCAGGAAGGTATGCCTGTGTGGTGGGTGGCCCGAGGGGCAAAAAACGCGTTTTTTACACTCTCATGCAAATTGTTTACTAAAGACCTTTTGTGCCCTTATATGACATCTGTAATAGTTTAAAACATATTATAAGAATGTATAACTGCAAAAGCACCATATTTATGTTACTGGGACCTCATATGGGCCTTAGGGGAGATGCCATTAAGCTATATGGCATGTTACATATGGGGCGGTTGGGTGAACAAATTCTTTCCTGACACCCTTCGGAAAGAAGCTTCGAGAAATGTAAAACTGAAATATATAAACTTGTCTTGATGTAACTAAAGCCAGGATCATTGTGGGCATGGAAAAAGAGCAACTGCATCAAACATTAATGTGACTATCAATGGCTAGAATATAACTGTCATCACACTGTTCATCGGTGCATCAAGCCAATCAGTGAAATATTTGCATGTCTATCAATTCATATGATCTGTTACTCTCACAACACCTAAAATATCCAAGTCTGGCATAGTGATTGTTTGTCATTTATTATAACAGAGGTTGCTCCAGTAGACTAACACAAGTGTTAAGGCATAATGCTAGATAATGGGCTGGTTGACAGACTAATCGGGAATTGGTTAGAACTTATTGAATTGTGTGTATCCTGTACACTGACCTAAGTTTGCATATATAAGCAAACTTGTCCTGATGCAACTAATGCCTAGATCGTTGTGTGCAGTGACCATCAATGGGTAGAACATATCTGTCATCAGTGCATCAATCTAATCAGTGAATTATTTGCATGTCTTTCAACTCAGATGATCTCTCACAAGACCGAACGTATCCATGTATGGTATAGAGTGCTGTGACTGCTTGTCATCTATATATATAAACGAGTAGGATCTGTCCGGAGTTTTCTCTCAGACCCCAAGACCGAGTTCAACCAAATTTGGTGTGGTGACTCGGGGTACCATGGCGGATGTTATAATGGTATTAGGGTTTCAAAATTTGTAATTAACAAAAAAATTAATAAAATAGGTTTTGTTAAATTTAGCAAGGAATTCAATCTTTTAAAAAGTATGTTAAAACAATATATATAAATCAAAATGTTTCAATGATCAAATGCGCTTGAAGCGCACAAAGGGGCCGCCGCTAAGTGAAGGGTCTGTCTAAGATCAAAATGTGTGCGAAGTTCAACAAAGGGGGCCACAGGTATCTCCGATGCTGAATATAAGCTCCCAAAGGAGCCTGTTTCAGCTAGTTTAGTATAATAGAACTAAGTTTCTCCAGTAGACTAACATAAGTGGTATGGAATGGGCTGGTTGACAGACTAATCAGGAAATAGTTAGAAATTATGAAATTTTGTGTATTCTGCACAATGACCTAGGTTTGCAGATGATAAGCAATTTATAAAACTTTTTTTTCTCAATTAAAATAGCTTCTGAAACAGGTTAAACTGTTATTTGAACTAATTGAGACCATTCCCAGTCATAAGAGTGATATCAGTACTCTGATTGGGACTAAAAAAATATTTTGTTTGCAAGTTTGGGGGTGGTGGCCGAAAATTCCAGATGCAAAAAAACGGCATACCTTCCTGCAAATTTTTTACCCCCCCCCTGTCTGGTCTGCTCATTTTACCTAACATCCCTCCTATAAATAATTAATATTCAAACAAATACTTTTATAACTGAATTGGAATATTCAGTTAGTAAAGAAATGGTTAAACAATATATGATACTCTGAGAATCTAAATCATTTCAAAAGAAGATATATAAGGGGGTTTTCAGGAGTTATGAAATTGAATGGCTACTGTTAATATATATGTGCATGTGACAGTCGTGTGTATCACTAACGTCAATGCGGAAGATAGCGAAGGTATAAATGTCCCTTTATAATTTCAAATGAATTACACTGCTCCGGCGAAATAATTTTAAATATCTCTCCATAATTATATTTATAACGACATTATGAGTTCCTGGTCGCTAAGGAACCCGTGCGAATAAGATGCATCTGCCACTCTAGAACTATAGTCATCGGAATCGATCCTAGCCAGCGATCTATACATATACATGGCAAACAATTAGCGCGTCTTCATTTATAAATATCTAATGACTCCTGTCACTTTATTCGTGACTTAGCTAAAATATACTACAATGAACAAATGTGAATAGATTGCAAAGGAATTATTGTGTTTCATTCAAGTTCAAAGTAGCTCGTGACTCGTGTCCAGTAAAATAAAAGAGTGATGTGGACATGCGGGTTCTTCAAGCCGTAGTTGGCGCCAACGCGCACGTTTGTCCAGCTGTCGGATTAACCGATTGCCCAAGAGGTTTTTATTCTCTCTAACAATACAGAAGGTCGTCCATTTAAAAGCACGATAGAATGTCAGCTATGCGTACGAGTTAACAGGTATGCTTGCTTTGTTGAATGCACACTGGCGCTCTTGTCAGCTACTCCGCAACGTGCCATTCCAAATGTTATTTTTCATCCCTGGCAAGTGGCCAAGTGCATGAGTATCCTATTTATATATCAGCAATAATATATATAGCCGGCACTGCAATGGGAATCCAAAGGTACAAAAACATTAACGGCGAATTCATTCCGCCGACGAGAAGATATTAAACGTGTTTGTTATTGGTGTGATTAACGTGTTACAGAATGATTTATGTTATATGCGGCTTTTTGAACTCGTGGGATTGTGCATTTATATCGGCGTTTGACTGCCGTGTAATGCAGAAAGACGTGGGATGGTTTGAATGGAATAGCTAGTAGGCCTAACAAATGTTCTGCACATCGCACATGTTCACACGCACATACACCAACATTGTACATGCAGCCACGCGCAAACCATACACATGTATCACGAAGATCACATAAGAACACTCAACTTTAAATCCTATACATACGATGAGGATAAACCATACCACTTATTTTTATGAATGGTCTTGTAAATTTATGAGGAAATCATTACGCCCATAAATATACTAGTTAATGTGTGTGATCTCAATTCAAAACCCTATAAAACTGCATGTTTCACTTGAAACTCAATGACATGGATTGTGTGTGATCGAACTGCATGCCACAGTACCCCCCAGTTCTCGGTAAACCCGACTCGAATAGCTACGCAATTCTTAGTCTGGAGAAAATGCATGTGTCTCCTATTACCAAAATAGCCCTGTGTGTATATAAATAACTTCTCATGCGTCCCATGCATTATGACACCAAAGCATATACATATCTTTTAGGGTCCTGGATTCGATTCGAAAGTCAAATTCGATTCGAATTCGATTCGAAATTTCGAATATACACTGACAAAAAAGTAAGCTGTTTACGGACAAGTGCACACGTCGATCTTCGCTGTTTCTGTGCCATATAATTCCCGAAAATTATGAATATATGCACCTTATAATTCTTATTGTACATCGCGAATGTTCGCATGCTATTAGATATAAGTATAGCCAGTAATTAGCCACTATAGGACGACTAAATACATCTGAATTCTAGCTTTGAACATGGTAGCCAAAAGCTCAGAGATCGCCGATGGACCGACGACACGCGTAAATTATAATAGCGATGAGATGCTTAAAAGCATTGTCCAGATTGGTCATTACTCGAGTTACCAATCAATCAATCAATCAATCAATCATGTTTATTTGTACGGTACACCATATATATATGGTCAAATGTACATGAACACAGAATAACAATACAAAATGGACGGATTACATGAGACAAAGTTAAGTAATAACAATGATATATGGTGGTATACGATGAGAGATAGCAATATACATATGTTATACCGGTATATGCCTCCCATAAGTTGTGATACTATATGTAGATATTACCATGGATATCTATATCCAAAATTTGTGGTGTAATTCTACTTTTTCAAATTGTACAACAAAAACATCAGTTTATTCAGATCGCCGCACGCGACTTTTCCTGTTTCGTCTAAAACCGCGCACACGAGGGTATACCAATCATTATTTATGGAGTACACCGCTAACCCCGTTTCTAGTGATTCGTCGTTCGAACGAAGTATGAATGCAAATGGATATTGGCCAGATGATTATATGCATGGTATTTTGATATATGTTACGACCAAATGAAGTTACTTAATAAGTGTATTTAACAATAACATAAATGTAACTGTCCCATCCTCCGCATTCGTCGCGGTCGACATTCGTTCTGTAATATCGCCGAGAATGTAAACAACACGTGCTCCCGTCGTCGAAGAGTGCGTGTGGCGGTGTTTTCTTTTGAAGTTGACTTTCAGTTTTGGAGCGTTCCTTGAAACTTGACAATTTGTCGTCCGTTATTCATGTTTATTTTAAACATGATAAAAGCTGCATGTAGTGCAGAAACTTACACGTGTGATGAATGCAACGTGGTATATAAATCGCAAGCGTCTGGGACAACAAGACATCTAAGCATCCAGCACTACATAAACAGGCTACCCTGCGACTGTTGTTGCATCTTCAAGTTTATAAAAACGGGTGTTTCCGAGTGCCGATTTGCAATTGTGTATGTACATGCAAACTCTACAAATTGCGCGTGATTTTAATTCCGATAATCCGTTTAGTGGTTAGATATCTAATCGTCGTTACGACCGCATGGACGTTTTAATCTGTTTTTTTTTTCTCTCAACAATTCTCAATTGAAGTTAATAGTATCGGGAACGACGGTTGATCGCCACACAAGTTATGATGGAATTTCATGGAAGTTCATAGAACGTTTCTCAAATCGTCTAATCATTGACATTAAAATGCCCAATTGAGAATGCAACACACAGGTATGATTCGATTCGATATTCGATTCGATATTCGATTCGTTTACGTAGACTCGATTCGATATTCGATTCGATCAAAATCTCCAATTCGCAGGACCCTAATATCTTTACGAATGGCAGATATCGCATGTATAATTATTATCCGATGCTTCAAACTTGCGCTATTTTTATAAATGTGGAAATCTGAGACTGTATAGAGATTCCAACACTCGCCCCAATGGCTACATCGCTTCGTTTATACTATAAGTTGTGATTGGTTGCGACTGACGTAATGCTTGCTTGTGGTAATAGGGATCTCCCCAAATATTCCAGACCCAGTACATCGTTATAGCTGTCGAGTCTGTGTTTTAACCAGGACTGGATATCCCCGACCTGAATCGAAGATGCGACATCTCTTGTCGGTCAACACTAACGGCAACAGTTTTATAATACTGGTTTTGAATACATGTTTGTTTCGGTATATACATACGTCTTCGAAAACACAGAACTCGACCTGTCAACTCGTACCACCATGAGTCATCTCGTACTCTGTATCATTTGCGTTTAATTCGGTGTTTGTATATCTTAATTATACCCCATTGGATTAATTCACACAACTTTAAACACAAATAATTTCAATATAAGAATAAATATATATATACGTTGTGCGTATTCCATCTTAGCTGATTATCTAGCAATAAAGCAATCAAACACAGTATTTACAGACTAGTTCGTATTACCAATGATGTTCTACATGCATGCAAACAACAAAATAGCTCAATCAGCATGCATGGCCCTCTAACGACGCAGCATTAATTGTACAGCAGGACCAACTGCCCAGGATTCAGTTCCATGGTCAGATATCGATATAGTTTTGATCCATGTTCCGCGACTGTATTGTTAGCTTTCTCGGCGGTCGATCTCTTCCGATCGCATGGATGGTGTAATGAGTCAATGTAAATACTCGGCTTTAATGCGGGCCACGGCTCTCACATCCGCTGTTGGGGTCTGATCGCATCTGGCAGATCTATACACAGTCGACGAAAATAAATGAGAATTTTATTTGGCAAACCCAAACCTCTGCATGCATAAGCGATTTGTTGGCGAACAGAGAGAGCCTCCAACGGTGAAGTAGGGAGATAAGTTTATTGTTAGAAGCACGGCCTCTAAGATGAAACCATTGATGGTAGCGTTGTTTATTAGACAGGCTATTTCCCTATCAGCCTGAATAGATTCTTGTACAATGCACAGATTCTCAATTTACATCGGCCCGGCTTTTATTGAATCAAGGCTGCGGGCCCAGAAGGCAAAACAGTTTCTTTTTTCTTTACTGTCAAGCACCCCTCCCAAGCGTTTGTTGTTGTGGGGCGTGTTATCAGTCCGTTGGTTTAATCGTGAATCCGGGTTGTTGTCTACTGTTCTAGATACTGTACGACACCGGTATTTTTTTCCACCGATAGGAATTTTGTAATACCGTCACAAAAGCGGATTATGTATAATGTAATCTATCAATTAACTAAGTAATAAGGCGACAATTACTTCACCCACTCATTCCAGTTCGATCGCCGGTCGGTTCGGGCCGTTTTCGGCCGTTTTCGGGCGAGTGCTTCCGGTGATTGGATTACTGGCCTCATGCAGTGGATTATGGAATCACCTATAATCCCCGCTGAGGTCGGAATAGTTTTAGGTTCACTCCACGTGGGGCCTTGCATCCCTGGCATGGTCACTCCATTGTTCGGACAGCCACCTGCAGTTCTTCGTGGCCCTCTATACTGGTCGTACCCTGCATGGATGCTGGAACCCACCAGCTACCCAGCAATCCTGAGGGCCCATCAAGAAGCAGCGGAGACAGAAAATCGAGAAAGTCCTAATGGAAGGGAAGGAAAAAGAGGGCTACTGACGTTACAAAAGCGCATTCCCATCCAGTAACACAGACTGCCGCATCCATGCAGCTGTATAGTGTTGCGCAGGAGACTGAGATTCCACTGACAGATCCTGCGCGGTTTCAAGTACAACTGGAGTAACACCACTCACAGTGGCGGTGCGGCCACAGGCGAAGATGAAACCACCCTTCCCCACCCGAACACTCAAATATACATCGATCAGGAACTCTTCACCACCCAGGGAGAGAAACATCGAGATAGAAAACCAACCGCCTCTGCGATGAACTAGTGGACAAAATTTGTAACAACACCACTGGCAACCATAAAGACATGGTTAAAACCCATCAAAAGTATTTTGTAGTCCTCATATCATCATATAGCGAATAGTCCTTATAAATGAAGTTATTTTCAGAAATTTGATATCCAAATTAACAAAAAACAAAATATCGTATATATATTTTATATATAGCCACTGAATCTGTTTGCAGAATCATTTTTATTTTGTTATTGTGATTAAATTGTTCCGAGGGAAGAAATAGAAATGTTTGCATTCTTGTATTGTTCAGATGTCATAATTTTGGCACTTGAGGAACTGATTTTGGTTAGTGTTTTTGTCAATTAATTGTTACATGCTTACAATATAATACCGAAATGTGCACATAAAGATCGTGATATGTTCCTGACATCATATATCTCTTATAATATAACCATGGCGCGCGACTGTGGAAGTTGGAACCTAGTTAATTCGCTGTTGGCTATATTTTTATTATTATTTTTTTTTACCAAGTCTGACGCGGCTGTTATCACATGGTATTTCGACATGATAATTTCGCCAGCGGAAGCAGTGGTGTTCTCGATACGTTTTATAACGCGACATACTGAATAAGAGCCGACGCGCTGCTTGACGGATCAAGTGTTCTTTTAAGCCCGCGCCGCAGGGATCTATTGATGGTGGATTAAACGTTATTAAAGTCGCATTGAAATGCATATTGTTATCTCGACTCCACATCAGCTGTGAGTGCAGAGCGCTGTAATGTTTAAACCAGGATCGCCCGCTGTTGCCGGGTTGCTTAATGCGAAATGTCCACAATGAATGATGTATGCAAAACACCCCGTATCGCTTTATCTCATGCGCAAACAGAAGGCAACGGTGAATATATGAAATAGGACAGCCATATATCTTCTCCGGCTCCAAGAGACCGATTGGTGTTGTGTTTGCCGAGTGTGCCCGAGCGTTTATGTTTGGGCTACTATGTGATATAATTCGAGAAGGTCGCGTCTATGTGCGTATAAACATGGACAATGCGCACAGAATTTATTTCAATCCTTAGAAAATATAGACGGTGTATGTATATATGGTGAATAATCTTCGGAGAGACGCCTCAACGACTTTGGGATTAAATTTGGATTATATGGGTATATCCAGACGTGAGCCGCGGGACCCAGATTGTTTTTGTAGCGGCTATATATAGGTCAGACGAAGGAGAAATTTTGATGAGCAATGTTTATAAATTTACCACACATGCTGCTTATTTGTCACCGCTGCACCTTTGGTATATAACATATACCATTGCTCGCGCAATCCACCACGTTATACAATTGCATTGAAGTTCATGCATATATCCTTATTCAGACACAAATATTATTCGTCGAAAAGAGCATAATATATACTTATATATTCAAATTTTCAGCCGAATATTATCACGTTTTATCAGGTTTTATATGTTGTTTTGCCATCTTGTAACTTGATCTCAACTCATACATTAGATCATATATACATCAGCTTTATGTTGTTTTAAAATGGAAGATAGAATTGTCCGAGGTGATATATTTTTCGAACGTTATTCTAACATCATCAATCAAGATTTTGTGTATGTTCCATGTGTGTGTGTGTGTATATATATATATATCGTATAAAGTGTTGAGAACTATATATGCACAGATATATATATAGTAGAAATGAATAATCCATGGTCTGAACTGATTTTTAGTTTAGTCTATAGGCCTTCTTGGAACAACAACATTATCCAGAACAATTAATAATGAATGGCATAGATAGAGCTCGGAACACCACATTAGAAGAACTTCGCGCCGAAAAGTTAAAACAAAATAACAAAAAATCTATACCATTTGTAACCACACACAATCCTCGCCACAACAACATCTCGTGATGTGCAAAGGACCCTTTTCCTATTCTAGAAAAGAGTGACAAAATGCGATCGCTGGTGAATAAGGACGAAATTATAAATAGTAAGCGCCAACCAAGTAGGCCTAACTTAAAACGAATCCTGACAAAGGCACGCTTCACCACAGAAAAAAAAAAGAATACCAACTAAAACGCTGTGGTGACAAACGATGTAAAGCATGCCGTCACGTATTTCCGGGAAAAAAATTACCATTAAAAAACAAAATGGAAATATTCCCAAATACTGACTTGGACTGTAAATCAAAAAATCTGATATACTACATAACTTGCGATGGATGCGACGAAGGATACGTAGGCCAAACCGGAAACACTGTATGTGAAAGGGTGAACATCCATCGGCAACAAATAAATCATAAGAAATATCGACAGATACCACTAAGTGGGCATTTGGAAGAATGAAACAATGGCAACTTCAGGATATTCCCATTCTACAAAATGAAAACAGACAATATTGTGGCTAGACTAGCGCAAGAAGATCTCTTTAAAGAACGTTTCCGGTCGAAACTAAACGCCGGAAGTGACGTGTACAACCCACAACGGAAGTGACGTCATAATAACTTGTTGTTAATCAATGTCTATTGAAAAATGCAAGAAGCATATGAAACAATCCGAAGTAACAACAATGGTATATGGAGGAAAAGGATAATATATGATAATATACAGCGTATGGCCATGCACACTACCGGTAAGTGGTGTTAATATGATTGGCACACCATTCATCTCGCCTCAGACCGGCATGGTATCAAATCGATGAGTCTTTTTTTTTATATTTAGTTCGACTCGATTTAATAGTTCGTCGTCACTCGGTTGCCAAACCCCTTTCTTTTTCATTCCACAGTGGACCAAGTGTGCCATGCAGGGCCCATAGATTTTGCGTCTGGACTTCTCATTATTTGATTGAATAGTCAGTTTCTCGTTGGGGATGTTTAATACATTGGACGGTGGTGTATCGTAAAATATGAGGCGCTCATCTGAAAGAGAAGTACAATAAACACGAAAGCGTTCTTCGTTGTCGATTTCATTGGATGTTTCGCAAAATTCGGTCCGGTTCGTCCAGATAGAAGTAGCGCCCGTGTTCGACGCCCAATGTGTTGCAACTAATCCTTAATTTGGTCATATCATTGAGCACGTGTCGTTTTTTTTTAAGGCGCCCGAAGAATTAATCTTATAAAGTCGTCTTGGTTGACCTATAAAAAACCTTGCTAGAGATATAAGCTCCTTTAAATTGTCCGATTAATCAATTAGTTAGTTTCTAAGAAGTCGATAATTAGAGACTACATGCAGGCATGGAAAAAATGTATATATATAGTGCAGCGGGTTTGACAGAAACCTATATATCCAGCTGCATGCGTCATTCACAACCACATCGCGGATTGCGGCTCTGTGTGTTTGGGGAATTTAACCATATATATATATATACCGCCTCCGTAGGCTGGATGATTTATTTTATGATGCAGCACGAATTGTCAGTGGTGTGACTAGATATGTCTCAAATGGTAACCCATTACGTGAACTTGGATAGAATACTCACCAACAACGCAGAGACTGGTATAAATTACGTCTCACTTATCAAATCATGACATCACGCACCATCCTATATATCCTAAACAATATCCCCCCCCCCCCCCCCAACACCTGGCGACATAACAGACAACAGGTATGATTTTAAAAATCCAAACTTTAGACATTTTGTATACCAGGCTCTCAGCATACAAATAGTAGCTTCCTTCCTTCCATGATTTCGATATGGAATGGCCTTGAGAAAATAGCCAAACAAAGCGCACCGATTACTACCTTCTCTAACCTTGTAAACCCCCAATCTGGGACACTTAAACCACCCATGTTTTATTCCAGCGGCAAAAGTCACTAAAGTTAACATTCTGCTTAGATCATGCCATGAATCTCGACTCTGGCTAACGTTAACCAGGGTAGAGATTCATGGCATGATCTAACATTCTGCTATGCAGACTCCGAAATAAATGCAGCTATTTGAATGTTGACAAATGTAAAAATCACTTAATAAGCAATCCTGAATGTAGTTGCGGCTACCTGAACGAGGACGCTGTTCATTACTTTTTTACTTGTATCTGTTAACAAAAAGAAAGGGCCAACCTCGAAGAAAAAAATAGTGCGGATTGGACTATATCAAATACATGTTGACGATCATCTATGTGGATCAGTCTCACTTTCCAATGAAGGAAATTACCAATTGTTCGCAGCTGTTCAAGAATATATTATAAACTCATTGCGATTTGGCGATGAACAGATGCATTACAGTTAGTGACCAACGCCAGTCGTATATTAACTTGAATCGAGAACAACATGCACTAAACATATGATATAAACTATCTCCCCTTACCAATCTTGAACATTCCATATTGTATTTGTTTTGTCAGATTTTGTTTGTGTTCAACATTTATGCATTTAAATTTTTCTTCTGTGCACCACCATTTTTCTCCTGGGGAGAGGAGCTCCACCTAAGTTGCTATAACTTGTGCTCCAATCCCCATTCGTTCATCCTACATTAGTCTGTTATAAACAAATTTGTGTGTAATGTATATATGGGATGCTAGATTAAAATATGAAACACAACCGTATATATAGGCAGCTAAAGATACCGGTAGTATAGTGCAAAACATTATAGCCAGTTGAATGTTGTTTAATCTCAAAACCCGATATATATGTATTATAACATTATGTTATGTCTCATTTATACGACCTGATATGGGTGGGATCGTGTTATACTGAGGTATCTGAGGCTGTAACCGGACGATGTGCGAATCATGAATGAGATCAGATAGCTGTGTGGGGTAATAAAACACGCGATGTGTAACGACACAAACGACTCATTATCGCCATAATAAAGAAATCTCGTGTAGATAGGAATCGGAGCCTCTCGGTTATAATTACACAGCCTACAGAGACCGCCGTCTGAGAACATGTTTGAATTATGCTGATCAGTTCTCGTATACCAGCGAGACCACATGTGCTTTGTGTTAATGGAGAACCGACGCAGTTTTACCGGATCTTTGTGTACCGTATATATGTATTCTGGCATAAATATTATGATATTGTCAAAGCGCAATGGTGCCGCAATCTATAATTTCGCGGTTTGGTAACGTACACACTAGCTATGGTTTAGGTTGAGCTGAAAGAACACTCGATCAGATCAATGCGAATCGTTGTGCATAGACTGAAGAAAATGGATAAACAGTCATGTATCGTTGACTTTCGTTAGATTCAAACGGTTCAATGATAATATAATCAAACTTAAATTGATTGATTCGTGAGAATGTTTTGCTCGTTCTCGTGGTATAGGCCGGAAGGAGATCCCCGAATGTTACATCTCAGCCCAACGGTTTCACCAGTTCTTGCAAATGCTGTTCACAATTTTTCAGCACACAACTGCATTCTGTAAACAATCTTTATGCAGTGGTACTTTACTTTAAACATCTTTTATTGGTATATAAATATACAAAATGGATCGGGGCACAAGTTATTTCAACTTAGGTAGCCCCTCTCCCGTAAAAAAATTACAATACATTGTTTTTAAATGACAAGAAGGCGATAACAGAAACGTTTGTACACGGTGAGAAAACAATTTTAGTTTGCATTATGTCTAATAACATATTTCAGCGTACGTGTCTATGGATTACCAATTAGGACGAGCATAAAACTATGCATATCTATATCTATTTGGATATTTAAGGAAGATGTGAAATATAGATTTCAAGGCTATATATGTATCAAACATTTGACTGTAAGGTTAATCTGGTGAAGTCTTGCTCCCAATTAAATAGTCATTCGATCCTTTCACTATAGTTCAGATTATGTACTTTTTATTGCAGTTTATATTCACTTCTAATCAATTTGTATACTAGCTGAGAACGCTCCTCTCAAAATTTCCCTTAAAAATAGTATCAAAGTCATCTTTTTGACATTTTTATTGTTATATTATATGCATGATGTGGTCTTCAGACATCATAGATTCCTTCAGGTGGTGTACTAGCTTAACAGATAAGTAGTTGTATCTGTATGGGCACATCAAAAAAGCTCCATATCCGAAGATAGCGTGGAAACCATTAATAGCGAAAAGAATGGAAGTTATCATGTATATTATAAATTTATAGCATAAGGGCAAGCGCTGTAAAAATAATTAAACCGTTGCTGCAGACACCATGTCAGAGCTGTCTCATAGCAACCATAATCGCCTACCGCATGTGAAAATGTGTGGAAATCTCTGCACTGCTCCACGATTGCGACTATGCGATCAATATATTTTGTTGTTCGTATACAATGTAGTACAGTGGTGCATTTCTTGTAAATTTCTCCCTGGTGGCAGGAACCGTATCTTAAATTTAGGTGTACTTTCAGCAATGCGACTGACTTTCGTCAGGGCCTGTCTCTGGTCTCTGATGTTGAACACGGCACAAAACCACGCCATGTAAGCATTGACTATATTACACTGTGTATGCGGCCACACATGAACGAACGCGGTCTACCTTCTCAACACCTGTATTCTCACAAGCGTCATCATTGTTAGCGGCAAGATTGTGTATGCGCGTGAAATTGAGGGAGAAAAAATAAAGGTGTTAGTGTGAGTTGAAAGTGGCTTGTCTAAGGAAGATAATTGCTATTATTGAATTTATTACTTCATTATTAACGGATAGCGGTGGTGGTAATTACTGAGTCGTTATTTTATCCCTTGGCGCATTGCCAACTCAGTCATTATAACCACTGATGTTGGCTGATGCGATTGGAGCGCCAGCGGGGCTAATTAGACCGCGGAATGGGTGAAACTTATCGACATCAGAATCACCCAGAGTGGATGAGATCGGAAGATGAATACACCTGTGTGGTTCAATAAACACTCACTTTTTATTGGAGATATAACTGGTCATGCCCGTGTTTTGTATGGATCATATGCGTTAACGTACATACACATGTAGGGATGGGGCTTTGTTTGAAGGCGGTGTATCGCTTCCCTGACCTTTCTGGGTACACGTGCAGGCAATTTCATGGGTATACTGGTAAAATGATGAGACCACTCTGATATAATTGGAACTTAAGTCACAATAGGCAGGTACTAGTAGATAGGCAATTTATTGTTTGACATATTTAAGAGGACACATGTTTATTCAGTCATTTGTCTCAGAAGTGCATTTCGAAATGCCAGTTTGAAATTTTGAATGCCCAAAATATATCTTGAATTAATACTAGGTCTAGTGGTTTCGAATAGTGTTGGCCATAATATTACAATTGATATAAATATAATTAGTGGCAAATACTATTATCATTTCTCTGTTCGGGATCATAAATTTCTAAAAGAGCTTGTGTTTATATAATTATGTATATACTCTAATATATTCCTGACTGTAAATGAAAGTTATCTTAGGCCTATATAATATCTTATATGAATGTGAACGTGGCAGAAATATATGTACCATGCTAGACTAGTATCAGCACCTATAAACTAGTATGAATGGTAAATATACATTTCAAAATCAGGATCTTAGGTGCATGAATTTCATCTCATTCAAGTTTGAATTTTTTTTTCACTTTGTGTACAGTCAATTCACTGTGATGTCAGATACATTTGATTATAGAGATTGGCTAGCAGGCAATGACTTTGTTCCCCATGCCCAAATTAAATTTTCCCAACAACTGCACCACCACTGATCGCTCTCTGATTCTTAAATCAATTTGACACTCCAAAATGTATTCAGGGTTCCAGCATATTAATTTTAAAGCTGTTTTGCTTGTCATTTAAATAATAGCAATGAAAAGTTTGAGTGAATATATTTCACCATAAAAACATTATATATTGTTAGATGTGTCAGATGTAAATTTTTAATACACATTTATTGTATATTGATTTTCAATGATTTGTTATTGTTGTTGCAACCATGAATTTTACACCTTTAGTACATATGAGAAATTGATTTCCAACAATAACACAAGTTAGAAATATAATACTATACTATGGGAAGCCAAATTGACATTTAATAAATGATTGTGCTAAAGAGGAGATAAAGCGCAAATAATCTTCCCTTATTGGCCTTATTGTGCTTAAGTTCAAATAGGGATTCCTTTAATAATACCTTATTGAACTAAAGCTCCATTATTTATTAAATGTCAATTGAGTTTAAGTGCAATAAGGAATCTATTAAGCGCAATAAAAATATTCCTTATTGCACTTAAGTTAAGAATAATAAAATTTTCCTTTATTGCACTTAATCACTATTAGATATTCCTTATTGTGGAAGTACAATAAAACCATCCCTTAGGATTCCTTATTGCACTTAAGATAAATTATTTATTAATTGTCCATATACTACATGTATACCAGCAGAAACATTGAAGGCACACAACAGTTCGTGCTTGGTAGCACCTGATGTAAGATATTATTAGGGGAACCTCAGAAAACAATGAAAAATAATAGAAAGCAGAATTTATTTTTGGTGTTGGGACATCAGAATTAACTGAGGAGAACACCGCTTCCTCTCAAAAACCTGTGACATCATCGGGGATTGCACAATATATTGTCACCAAGCATGAAATTTGGAGAAACCTTCAAGGGTTCAGTCAATTCAGTGTTACCAAACTGGTGTTTCATATATCAGAAAAAAAGATTTTATATAATGAAAGATAATGTTTAGTTGTTACATTTATTAATCAAATTAATTAATGTTATAATCAGTGACTACAGTGGTTGGAGAACATTTACTAACTAGTATATATATAATTTATACATAAAATAAACATTATGAGGATGATGATGATAATGATGATCTGATGGCATCCGGCCGAGAACTATGCATTGTATTCGTCCTTTGATAGTATAGTATTATAGGCTAGCAATTAAACAAATGAATATACCTAGGTAAATATATAATATTATGTCACATCAATAGTGACATTAAAGTGTGTGTTGTACTACACAACTACAGTATGTATACCGGTCAATTCGTGTACACTTGATGCGAGCCGCCAGAATAACAATATGAGCAAACAAACATGCATTTGCTTACTTGTGAAGCAATGGAACGCGCTATTTTTTTAACAGCTGAATAATGACAAAAACACATACAGAAATACAGAACGAGGTCTACATCACCGAAACTACTCGGGAACTTACCGAGATCACTCGGCCAGTTTAATAGCATTCAGAGCGCTGAGTTCTCTCAAATCTATACTATACAGTGCAACGCCACCAAGAGCTTTTAGAAACGAAGCTAAACATGTTTATACTCACGCTATTTCACCACAAATTAAAATCCAGAAACAACACACTGTAAGCACGAATATAGAGAAATATAGTCTTTTGTCTGCTGAGAATAAAACTAAGAAATCAGCGTAAATTGCCACTCTATCGTCACAAACTCTGTTAATTTGTAACAAAGGCAATACTCAATGGTAAGCGGTCGGGACTCAAACTGGAATCGTCGATTTTGCCTGGCAGGGGCGGGCGGCGAATGAAAGCGAGGGATGTTCGCGCTTTACTGCATGTTGATAATTTAGGCATACCGGCTTTGTTGCCGGAAAGCATTTAATTGTCGACTGCATCGATGAATGAGGCGACAGGTACATAATTACATTAACCCCCACCATGCCACAACAGGAAATTTATTTCAAATGTAAAACTAAAATCACTGTCGTTATGACGAAAGTTTTACCAGTCATGCAGTTACTGCATAAACGTACTTCGGGTCAGACGCCCGTTCTGGCAACATTTCCTGATATTTCAAAATGGGTGATTCCTAGGGACTGTGGTTGAGCGTATTAGAATATTATCTTATCAACTTCCACCAATGAATAGGAACCCTTCTCCGTATTTTTTGTCGTCTTATTATATTTCACAAACATCCCTCTATAGATGAACACATATAATAGATAATTCCAATATATACTTTTATAACTGAGTGGGGGGAATCCATTTAGTAAATAAAGGGTTAATATACCTGTTCCCTAATGGCGTGTCCACAGCAGGCGAAGGTCCCAGCTCGAGATTACTTGATTTATGCGACTTTTGTGAGCCTTGTTCGCGATAAACATTGAATTGTTTTATTTGCATTATTCGCTTATCCGGATATTGAGAAATATAAGATGGAGATAGTATACAATATATTGATAGAGTGAAACATGGAATATGCATGTATTTACATGGTATATATCGACCCTCCGGTTGACATGCAGTCTGTTAGATCAATCTGACAGGGTGCAAATACTTGTAAGGACTTGTGCAAAATTCTTCATCGTGTTCATGATCAGCAGCATTATCATTTTACCCGGCCGAAATTTCATGAATGTATATAGCGACGTAGATCGAAATGGGCCCACAAAAGTCGCACAAATCATGCAATCTCGAGCTGGAACTTCCACATAGTGTGGAATACATTATTAGGGAACATGTATTAAAGGGAGACGATCCACTAACAGCAGAAATTATGTTTCCATATGGAACCAAACTTGCTTCTATTTTTGTCCTGAGGAGAACCAATGTCACTTGCTTTGGTTCTCTATCTGGTTCCCCCGGATAGAACCAGAACACATACCAAATATATAGTTCCTTTGGGTTTCCCGTGCATTTTTCATTAAATGCTTACTATTATAGGAAACAATGGTAAATGCTTGTGGAAACGAAGCCGGCGTGACTCTATATATACATGTATGTGTCGATTATAAGCACGTTTGATGTGTCCTTGTTCTGAATGTTCTATTAGTTCATATATACGTTGTACCGTTTAAAATTGATATCACACGATTTGTGTTCACAGAATAGACCCCGAAGATCGGAAGATGTTCTGATATCATTGTGAAGGAAATACCGAATTATATTAATACATTTATTGTTCAATACTCCCCCCTGTATGTGTGATATGAAAAATAGAATCAAGGACATATATTGTTAAATTTTAGACTATATATATAGGACATTTAAGCTAGGTCGTGTTCCCACACAAACCTTGAATTATGTGGGTTCTTTGAAGTACCAAACTTAGGATATTGGTTCCAGATAGAACCAAATCAGTGTGGAACCGAACTGTTTGGTTCTATATATGTTGGTATTATTTCTCCGATGAACCAAATTTGGAGCTGTTTTTTTATTGACTGCATGGAATATAACTTGTTTTGTGTACATGCGTTATAGTGCATATGTCAATTGCTTCCCGGGGATGGATGTTTCTACTTGCAGTGCATGCATGGGGTACATTTCAGGTGAAATTAAACGTCTTGTTTCACCAGGGACACAGGAAGCAACCAATGACAAGGGGCACGAACCATGCAGGGTCCGCGCTGGGCCGTAAATTGCTTTTGCCAAATGAAAATATTTTTTGCCAAATTCGTTTCGAAATTGCCAAATGCTATCACTGATGGTATTAATTTATGTAACAAAGAGTCTTATATTTCGATAATCGCTGTTTGAACGACTTTTGATATCAATAGGAAAGCAGTTAGTTGTTAATTATTCTCACCTCATGAATTGATGTTTATCATACAGCAATAAACCAATAACTGAACAATACAATTGTAGAAGGGTTCTTTCATCAGAAGGGCTCGTCAAAAGAGGATAAGCTAAGTAAACACCCAAACCATATACTTGTAATCCCTCCACCCTATATATGCTATATCAGATTAACTGCATATTGATAGGTGTTAACTTTTCCAAAACACCACTAATATACCATTATATTTTGAGAGTTTCCTGAAATGATTGGTTAATTGATTGACCAATTATTTTCAGCTATCTTCAGGAATTAATAAGTGACTTGCCAAATATATTGCCAAATGAAAATATTTTTTGCCAAATCTGAATTATTTTTGCCGTTGGCAAATCTGGTAAGTGGCAGCGCGAATCCTGGCACGAACCACACAGCTCCCGGAAAAGGAAACTGTTTTTTCAGTCATGCATAGATATTGGCATAAATTACTTTAAGGTAAACTGTTGATAAACATATACAGCATTTAAAATATTCATTCCGGGACCAACTCATATTAAGCTACAGGAATTAATATTCCTTTCTCTATGAAATATTTATTTAAAAAAAAAGAAGAGTTGTCTTATAGCTGCATGCATGCACATACACCAGGTTGTTTTTGAAATGAAAAGCCATGTATACGCAGTATGCATTGTGTTCCCTGCATGCATGTGTCTCCCCGTGCATTGCATGCATGTGTCTCCCCGTGCATGGGGAATAGCAGGAGGGGCCGAAGTTGCACCCTGCCCCGGCGCCCCTGTCTGTCTCCACATGAAGAAAAAAACTGGCAACGTCGTGATATCCTCCAACGACAACATAGTGAAGTAGATTAAGTCCAATTTTCAAGGCAATTGTTCAATTTGTGACTAAAGCATGACACTTTGCACCTATATATATGTACATATTCACATACTAATTGATATAAGATATGGAGCCACGCTGAAATTTCACGTTAACCCCTCTTTTAATGGGTATTCCAAATTTATAGAGCGTTTCGTTATTATACAAATCCCGACAAGAATACTAAATTTTCAAGAGCATGTTATATACGGAGTATTATTACCGAAGAATGTATATACTAACATTACATATAGGCCAATATATGCGAAGAAAATAAGGACACCGTAACTATATATATATACGTCAACTGCATGCAATATAATTATCATAATCATGTCAACTGCATCAGAATAATATTTAACATAAGCAGAGAAACTGACACCATTAATATTGGAGTCCATATTTCCGGTATATATACGTGTGCTCGGGTATAGCAGAAGTTCTGTGCCGTGGACTCGAGTATGACGGTGCCTTATATGGTTCGAGATTTATATCGCCCAGGTGGCAGAATTTCATTGGCGGACCCTGTCCAACAACTGGAAACGTCGAAAATGTCTTTCTCTAACAATATTGTTACTTAACATAACCATTTTTCACACTCCTAGCCCCGCCCCTAAAACATGCTGCTAGATCCCTGAAAATTTGAATCTGGTCTTCCTTTCTGGTTTAGTGTATCACTCCTTGAACATATGAATGTTAACTCTCTATACGTGTATCTTTATCTCTTGAGGTATCGCACAGCAAATGTTCACATGCACCCATCTTAGCGCCACCACTAAACAAGCAACTTATATAATATACCTATACATATGAAATGTGAACATAACATTCCATCTGGTTGCTGAATCACGCCACTATACATATATTGTCTCGAGAAATTGTGGCAGAACCGTACGTGTCAACCCCTCATACCCTTACCCCTTAAAGTTGCAAGTACCATACCTGCAATTTGAACTTGGTCTTCAGTTTGGTTATACATGCATTAGGTTAATTGGGGGTGCATATCAAGCTTTGATTTGACACGAAACTATAGCCCTCCTCGTGTGATATTCTTCGATAAATTACCGGTTCCACGCTACTCCAAACCCTGTTCTGCATGTTGCCACTCTGTATACCACGTCCCACTGCATTCAATGTGAAACATATATGGAATCAGGGAGCTAAATGTGTTCTAGAGTCGGGGAGCGAGTACACAGTGGAACCCTAAAGGTGAAGGTAACTGAAGAATGACCTTCACCTGATACATGCGACACGTTATTAAAGGATGACATCGCGTTTATTTGATTTGTACATAATATCTAAATAATTTAAACTGGTGAATGAATGGGGGAACGGATTTTTGTGAGCGGGAAATGTATTTAACTAGCTGTTGTAGATCTGGGTTTTTCCAGATCAAATTTGGCTGTGAGATAGCCCTGTCGTACACTTGGGGATTTATTTTAAAAAGTAAACACATGACCTATGATTTTTCTTGCATTTTCGTGATCGACTGGTGTCAATCTAGCTGGGTAAACATCACTGGTATGGCCTGCAGGCTTCAATTCGGCGAATTTGGCCGAAACGTTAACACTGTCGCCTATGGGAAACCATTTAGTTCCGTGATTCCATATGTACCATCCGAGATGCCGCGAAAATATACTATATCCGGTGTGATATTCTCTATATAGGTCGCGGTAAATTTCCAGTCTAAGTTAACTATATACAGACCCACATTTAAATATATAATATGTCAGGGTTAATTGACGAGCTACTGGACATTCGTAAAATATATAGATGGTCGAGGGCGTAGCCCGAGACCATTTAATTTACGAATGTCCACTCGCGAGTCCATTAACTGACTTAAAACACAGGTTTGAAATATATACCGATGAACTATATATATGCTGATGAATCTCGATAAATGCGACGTATAAAAAGGTTTTGTGTATACAAAATAGTCCTCTACTGAGAACAAAACCATGCGCGCCCATTGACACGAATCGTGCGAGTGGAGATTGCACGTGGGCTATATATGCCATGATAACAATTGTGTGCATTACACAGCTGCCCGGTATATATACATACGGCATTGTTCGAAACTACACAAATATATAATACTAGCCGATGAGCCCGACGTTGTCCGGGCTATTCAAAAACAAAATTTCAAGTCGATAGGTCTACCCAGCCCGACGTTGTCCGGGCTATTCAAAAACCAAATTCCAAGTCGATAGCTCTACCCGTTTCCGAGATCCGGTCTGCGCATGCGCGAAGCTGGCGTCGCACGGGCTCGGCTACCCGAGAAAATTCGTATCCGGGGCAAGATACATTCACATACCAAATTTCAAGTCGATAGCTCCACCCGTTTCCGAGATCCCGTCTGCGCATGCGCGCGAACCTGGCGTCGCACGGGCTCGGCGACCCGATAAAATTCGTATCCGGGGCAAGATACATTCACATACCAAATTTCAAGTCGATAGCTCCACCCGTTTCCGAGATCTCGTCTGCGCATGCGCGAAGCGGGCGCCGCACGGGCTCGCCAATACGACAACGTCCACCGCCTGGTCAAACTACACACACGTACCAAGTTTGGTCCCGATCGGTCGAGAATCGTAGATTTGTATAAATGACAAACATACATACAGACAAACATACAAACAGACAGAGGTCTTCAAAATATATATGAGATAAGATAGTTGTTTTCGCTGTAAATACAATGTAGTATATATATGCGTAATATATACTGTCGACGCAATTATCTGTATTTTGGACACGAATGCATTTTAGGATAGTTTTCCATACATCTAGGAGAAACCTTCGACTGACAACTTTGGTCAGCATGTGTCACTCTCCTAAAAACGGCGCTGAATGTTTTGTTTATCGCTCACTATTTACGTGCTGTATATAAGCAAACGCTCGGCTCTCACAAAGTGTGTTTTGTGGATAATATCACATTCATTCTATCGTTAATACTATACTAATATATTAGGATATTGAGGAAATTTTCATAATTTTTTAACTGTTATTTCAAAATTATAACCAATAGACCCATCCATGCCTTTAAACTGGTTGGAATATCAAGGAATCGGAACGCATATATGTTTGGTCTCAATTTCCAACTATAATGTTCTATCCGTCGTTTATCATGTTAATTTTCCAACATTACTGTTGAAAATTTGTGTCAAAGTTGAAAGGGGCTGCCACGTTGTCCATGAGATGGACACATGATTGGTTGTCATGATAAGCTAACACAAGACTGGTAATGATCCGATCATTCCTGCATGCCTGGATATCTACGATAATTACCACTTCACTCAAATCCTATATCAAGCCATAATTATCATGACACCGAACGATACATTCGCAGATGGTTATTGATCATGTGACCATACTATAGGTCATGTATGGGAGGATACCAGAAACGCAGTATGGAAGAGTTACCGGAATTCTAAATCATTTTTTCTGCATGAGATTAAGGCGACGTCTTATAAATACGTTCGAGCCTAATTTATAATATATTATAAATATACATATATTAATCGAGGGCATGGTGCAACTGGCGCTCTGAATCACGTTATGGCCCATGTTACGAGTTGATTTAGCCCGAGGTTACGAATTGACCAATAAAGATATCTTTTTCTGAGGGTTCGGGCTGGCGAGGTTACGAAATCACGTTTACTCCCATTGGATTGTTACTATATTTATATGCCATTACTTCCAGGAATGCTGTCCTAATTTGGTGGCTACACATGCACCCAATGCCATATATACATGATCCCATGTAGAGGTGGCCATGTGTGGAAGGGGCCATGTCATGATATGCGATGCGGTCCGCATATCCCCGGGGCTGAAGGCCCGAGTTAGGGTGGGTAAAACATTCCACCAAGCTAGCTCTCTCTCTCTCTTTGGGGGGGGGGGGGGGATGCTCAATCTCCAAGACATGCCTATATACACTTAGTGACCCGACACTGTGTTGATTTGACATGAGTAACTTTCCTGGTCCTGCCTTGTCTCTAAATATACAAAATTTGGCATCGGGAATAGCTAGTGCAAAGTGTTTACCTGCATGCATGAATGCCATCATATTACCCATTGTTAGTTGTACATGTTTACCGGAATGCCACCACGTTACGTGTAACAATTACACTGGGGGGAAACTGTTTCACCAGAATCGATTCTATCGCTATTTCCGTTCCGACCATATCGCTACATTTACTGATTTTTCAACCATTTTGAATGACAAAAATGTGAAAAATAAGGACAACATTCAGGAAAATTGTAAGTATATAGTTTTAAAATAGTTATCCACACATACGTCAATGGATCTAGATCCAGGAAATATTCATTTCAATGTTCCAGGATGGAAACACTCTCCATATCACATATTAATGTTAATTTTACGTGATGATCAGTCATATTATTTTGATAATTTTGCAAAACTTCATCTTAACCTTCGAAATAGTATGAAACAAGAGAGGATCTCGCCTGTTTCAATACGATTTATATAATATTTGATCATATAAGTTAAATCTTGACACATCAAACTATTTGAAAAAGTAAAAATCAATCAGTAAAACGCGTAATTGTAAAGTAACACGTGGGTTCCGACTCTATCATTTTTGGTTCCGACTCTTTCTCACACCAAATTGATAGGTTCCGGTTCGATTGCCAGTTCAATTGACACGAAATTACTCTGATTTTGAGACAGAGTAATGCAATAGTAATGGACATGTGTAGCTTCAAAACTTATTTTGGACTCCGTTGAAGCTTATATATGTTTCTTGACTATTTGCGTCAAACATTTATACAGTATATAAATTTCAACCGTAAGATCATCATTTGCAGATATCGTCTATAGTGACACACTTATATCTCTCTATTTATCCAGAGAATCAGACGCTATTATTGCAAGAAGAAGTTTGCCGTTGAGATATTTTGTAGATTCACATCCTGATGATGAACCTGTTGTTATTGTATAGTGGGAGAAGATGACGTTGAGTAGAAACCATAGATACAAAATCGTTACTTTTTTGGGTGCAACGGAAGAAACTGAGACAGGGCGATGCAGAATTCGTGCTGAACGAAGAAAAAATGTCGCTTGAAGTTGTCTGCGGCAGAATTTCATTTATTACTAAGTCCATGCATGCATGTGCCAACGTTTCAAAAAAGAACACACCAGTGAATGATGTTCATTCCAGGAGGTCAGTATTTACCGACACGATCGACTCCAATATGGATATAGCTTGCTGCGATTCAGTTAAAGTGCACTGTAAATACGAATTGACGTTATATGCGTTTATCAGACATTCATGTGTGTATAAAACGTTCAGAACTTAAACGGATTGTTTAGTATTTCAATGCATTTTGCGTTCGTGTTTATTTTCTGGTGTATATTAATTAAGTGTTTAACTAGCTGCACCATATGTCCAATCACAAGTGTTTGTATCAATTGTCTTAACTCCAAATTTAGAAGAAAAACGTACACAACTGCAATCAGTACACGTGATTGAAAGCGTAAGCATTTTTCCACCGGTTGTTAGATCGCCTGCTGGTGGATTATAATACTAACTTAGTGCCGCAATTTAGTACATCATGCATGTAGATTAAGGTCTACCTGTTATAGGGATATAGTTCACTAAACTTAGTAAACTACATAAAATATATGTGCATGCGTTACATCTAATATTTCAAATGAGTTAAATATGCGTGGAATTAGGATTAATGGTTGCAGTTATGTTCTGTATCTGATCATGTTCCAGAACGATGGAAAATCTCGACCTGTTACATGACCTAAACCTAAACGAGGCGTTTATTCAATGGGCAATAAAATAGCCATATTGGCGTTTAAGCGATATCACGGAAAGGCGATTCTGTAATTGTAAACAACGCCTGCACCGTGTTACTTAGAATATAAGCCACTTGATTGCCTCGGGTTTTAAACATAGATTCGCGTCCCATGCATTAATGTGTATATCGTTGAATACCGGGTTGATCAATACCTAGGTAACATTATCCGAAATTATCCTAAATAGCAATAATAATAAAAAAGAAGAAAAAAAAGAAGAAGGAAAACAAGTTGTAACCTACTTATATATGGCTTTGTGTAGATGCGCTTCCTTTGGTAACAACATTGGATATGATATATTAATTAAAGCGAAACACACTCCAAACCTCAATAGATCAAAATATGTGGATACATATAAATGAGTGTGCTATGTGTGCTTCGGGAAGTCTTTTAATGTGAACGAAATTGTCGCCTCAGAAGAAAAAAGTGTTTCGCTTCTACGCTCCTCCCATTCTACAGTACACAAAATTAAAACCATTACTTGTTATTTCTCCCCGAAATGTATAGTAAAATAAAGAGCGTTTGTTTGGAAAGTTCGAAAGAGCTAAGAAATTCCATTACTTCTGGAAGTCTATTCAGAGAAAGTATATCGAGTAATATAATAATTTGGAGTTTTTATCAATGGTAATGATGGGAAAAGTCTATAGGTGTATCATAAAGCTACACTTTATCAAATACATCGACAGGTGGAACATATCACACGTACTCATATGTACTCGGATACAGCAAGTAACCCTGCGTACGTTATATTATACATAAATTGAATTTTACCTCGACGGTCAGTCCTTTTGTAATTTGATCATAGAAATATATTGCTAATGATACCAGTGTGAATACATTATGTAATATGTCCAGACATCTAACCATGGGCTGTATATATGATTACCAGATGGGGTTTATTCAGGGTGTTATAGAAACAGCAGGGCATCACAAATTCACAGGCATAGCTTGAGAGACGAACATTCGGAAGGCAATTGATTTATGAAGAACTACCACAGATGGAAATCACAGATATCAGGTACGTTCTGTTATTATCAATTTAATTTCAACATTTTATAATTTTACAACTGCGACACTCTGTATATGTTCAATTAACCGAGTACCGATATATACTATGTAATTTATATAAGTAAAGTAATCATAGCCGTAAGGACCGCGGGTTGTGGGGTCTGCAGCCCCCCCCCCCCCCACACGTGTTGAAAGCTACAAATTCGGACAATTTTCGGTAAAATCTGGACAATTTTCGGGCAAATTTAATGATATTTCAGGGGGAAATTGTGGCAGTATTTTTCACATTTATGCCCAAATTATACCTATATAAGATTAATTTGAATGTTTTGAAAGTAAGACACATGTGGTCATCGATGACTTTATTCGAGGATACACGTTTTATTTGTCCATAAGCACTACAACGGGCTTGTTCAGTAATTCCTTATCACTCATCATCGGCATCGACACACGCATGTACGCATATGTATACACAGTATTTCAATTTTATTAACAATTATTTATATTTCTTTTCTAGATATAAGTTTGATCGAACCAGAAAGAATATCAAGAACTATCGACAGGACACTTCGGAGTGGTGTAAAAATCAAAAGTGTTGTGACCGCTCTCCCATGCATGACTCGGAAGTGATCGAGAATTTTACAGAAAAATCACCCACAAGCTAATGTTGGATGAAATGTGACGATAAATGCTGAATCTCAAAGGCTGTGCATACATATGGATATTAATAAATGCACAACTGACAGCTGTACTGGAGCCACTGGAAGCAAGAACAAGAACGAAAGTTTAGTTAAAATGCTACATCTATCAGGAACAGTATTTCGTTGTGACAGTGTCATTCTGTGCATCTGGACGTTACTGTATGATATAACACGACGGATATACATGTGCAGCTTACTCAAGGTCATCATGTAGTAACTACACGTGATTTCTTTACCCCAAAACATATGTGAATTTGGTACTCACAAGAGTGTTGTGATTGTGAAATTTGGGGATATACTCCGACACTATTAATAGTGAGTCGAGGTCATACGCATGTATTGTTCTAAAAAGGAAAAATATTCTCGGACCTAATTCGTTGAAGAAATAGCAAAAAATAGTTTATTCCTCTTTTAGACTCATTATTATATCGGACTGTGACTGGATCTTATTTTAAAACATAACATGTTGGAAATTATAACCCATCTTGTTAACCTAAGATGATTTTTGTTATTTTTGCCAAATGTGATAACATTGCGTAAGTGCATCTTGTTAGTGCTTTGTTGTCAGATTCGTAATGCACATTTTCAAAGGTTCCCTTATTTTTCATGTCTATCGCCATTGCTGCTATGTTCGTTGTCATACTATGTTGAAATGAATAAACACATTCCATTTTATAAACATATTTCGTCTTATAAACGTGTCCATGTGTGTGTAAAGTGGAACAACCCCATAAACGCCCGGATGTGTTTTTAACCTAAACACATCAACACATCAGCTAAACACATTATTATGTTTATAACCTAAATGGCATGTTATTATAATGCGTTTATTTCCAAAACACTATATGTGTTTAATGACACAAACGTGGTGTTTATGTAATAAACACATCAATATGTTTAGAAACTAAACGCCATGTTAACACCATATGTTTATTCCTTAAACACATTAGTTTATTTTCTAAATATATTTGACATTTATTCATTAAAAACGTGACGTTTAGATAATAAACATTCCATTTAGAAAATAAATGCGTTGACGCGTGTGAAAACTGTAACGGTATTGCGTTTAAGATTGTGTTGAGATCCTAAACACCTATTTTTACAGTGTGATATCTGCGACATTGGACGAGATAACTGGCCTCTTACCAGAAACAATATACACCATTTAAACGACGCAGATAGGTTTCCAGACTGGATGTCTTTTCTTCGACAATTAGCCTCGGGGACATTCCCGATATTTAAACAGACTATTTCAATCCGAATTTATTCGGTTTATGGGCGGGCCGAAATGTGCAGGGTTCCAGGATTGGGAAAGTGCTATTAAATAAATAGAAAAGATGACCGAATTAATTTTGTGTGCCCCAGTTTAAAAACACTTAGGACAGAATTAAATTCTTCAGAGAGTGAATGCAACAAACCCGGAATCATTGGTCAAAATATTGAACATTTCAAAAGTGCAGCCACAAACGATGTCTCGCGCGTATAAAATGTGTTTGGACGGGAAAAAGATTGCAATGGGCTTTGGGACACAGCTTCGAGAGGTTGATTTATTCGGGCACAACTTTGGCGGGCGTGCTGATTGCAGCCGGTGTGGCGAAGGTGTTTACTGAATTAAGTTCATCGCCGAACTCCATCCCATCAGGTCGACGGATAAATCAAGTAAGAACACCGAGTACTCCAGGCTCAACAACGCGCCACCGATTGCAGGATAAATTCTGAAGGGAAAAAGTTCAACATATTTAGAGGCAACCTTTATAATGATATGAATTCAAAAACCATAGACATCCAAAAGGACCATAATCTCATCGCGCTATTCAATATACATTGGTGGCCATTTATGTTACTCGTTCTGTGCTGTAATTGTGTGTCATAACTGGCAAAATAAGGCTGAGCAGCCTGATAAAACAACCGTCGATCGAATAAAAACTGCGTCTTTATAGAAGGACGATAGAATCGATCTAGAACATGAAAATCACAAATGAGTCGGAACATTTTTCACTATTTTTGACGGTTCATTTAGATTATTATTCTGCTTCGGGAATCTTGAGAAATGGTTTCATTATACTCTGCCACCATCCTGGTATACGCCCTGATCATTTCCGACTGGATTTACAGGCGAATAGACCAAATTTGCAGCGTTGAATGATACATTGATTTTACATAGGAAATACACACGATCGAGTTGTATGGTCTACATGTGTGGATATATGCACGTAACACAACATCGATTGCATAAATATTATTACCGAATGGCTATAAACCTTTCATACATCAATAATAATAGTTTAAAACTTAACTTTGTGTCATCTTTTTGTGAAAATGGCGCCAAAAACTTCGGGGGAAAAGTATGATTGTTGCATAGCGATTGCGTTTTCCCCAATCAGTCCAAACTGATCCCAGAGCTGAATCTACATGGTGTATGATCAGGGTTTCTTACCCGCGCAGTGAAAACCCATGTTGTCTGAATGAATTTTAACCGGAATTATACCAAACATGTACTCTTTTCCACTTTAAATAGCTACGCTGAGTATAACATTATACAAGTCCAGAATATTTCTCACCACCTATACACTTTATGATACCAGGCTTTATCAAAAGTTCTTGATGCAGCAAACAGTTTATATTTATGTATTCTTCCTGTTTTGCATGATTCATGATTTACAGAATAATTTTGATTCTCCCAACTAAAAATAAGATCTGAACTTTTTAGGTAGGAAATGTTGCATTTTATTTTTTCTGGTCACATGAAATGACACACCATACCAGATGGATTCATATTTAGACGAAAAAGTTAATTTTGCTGTCAAATTTAGATGTTGAGGACAGTTTGTCAACGTCGCGTACACCCCCCCCCCCAACTCCAGGTAGAGCTTTCGTCGGGCAAATACATTGTAACCTTTGGTTATATGAAGATTTTGTTGCAATTATTGGCAAGGAATATTGCCGGACATAATTACAAAATAGTAAACGTAAACCAAAGTGCTAAACAATGACATAAATATACATGTAGAATACGTAAAATTACAGCAGCCCATTGGAATGCAGTATATTGCTTCTAGCTGTGTTGTCCATGCAGTTCTAATCGGTTATGCTAAACGCAGCAAGTCCCCGGTAAACGCAGCAAGTCCCCGGTAAATGCAGCAAGTCCCCGGTAAATGCAGCAAGTCCCTCTCGTCGAGGGTGGATTATGGCGGATTAATCATGCGTGTTTAATCAGTGGAGGTGCTGATTACAAAGGACTTTAATCAAAGGGGTTTAATTTGATCGTTACACTGATAGATTATTGAAGGGAATTGGACTGAATTGTGGGACTGAATCATTGAATGATAAAATTAAGAGTTGGATTTTTTTTCGATGTTTTTATTGGTAAATGCAAACAAGTAACATGCGAATAGTAGAACAGCAACAAAAGAAAAATAGATCACAGTTTTATAAATATACATATATATATATAGCAGTGAGCTGAAAGAAAAATTTATTAGAATAAATTCCAAGAATGCCCATTGTGAATTATTCTCTATGGTGATTGCACTCAGGCCCTGATGGTGGCGCGAGAACTTCTAACATAATATATCCCCAGCTCAGACATCATATCCGGTCTTCGATACGAATTTTGTCTTCAGTATATGTCCTGAATTATATAACGTCGGGAAATTTGGCGAAGACGTCGGACAAGGATATATTACACCCACCCCTAATATTTTGGGGGAGTTATATACAGATCTGGTCTCAATGCAAAAGCACATTCCCTAATTATGTCATACCACACACAATGTTAGACTGGTTAGTTGCATATATATTCATAACACAAACTTGTTGGAAACCTCAATTGTTCACAATCAGCGCCCATAAGTTTCAGGTTTCAGATACAGAATGATTAGAACAAACTTCCGACTATGGCCAATCAAACAACAAGAAACTATATACTCGCGCTCCCATTGGCTTATCGAAGATCCATTATCGACGTTGACACAATGCCAACAGCTCTCGCTCTAACAGCTGCTGCTTTGTGGCTCGCTTTGTGGTGGTACTGCTTCTAGCCTGCTTGAAGCAAAGTGGGCTATTGATCGTTCTTGTGTGACTCGTGGGGCTCAGAGTGGGGGGAAATATATACAATTTGCAAGTGTTCAGATGTCTAATAATCACACTATCCAATCAACACGCGGCCGATCAGTGCTATTGGTGTCAGACATCGGTTCAGAGAAAGCCAAATCACACGTTGACCAATATTCTACTTCAAAACGTCACAAAATAAAGCTATATATAACCAGTTTTGTATTTACCAAATGAATGGGTAATCTGGCGATGTCCATTTCGATGCGCATAATTATGTTGCTGATAGATTCCGCTGACGGGATTTTAACAAAAAAGTCTACAAGTTATGCTCAGAAATTGATTAATCGCACTAGAATGTTTATATCACAGGGGCATGTAACGCGCTCCGCTGTCCGCCCCCTTTTGCGCTGCCCATATAATACGCCGCTTCTATATACGCGCCTGCTTCACGTTAATGGTAGTATAATATCCTTATTATACTACCATGCAACAGGTGCGTATATATACAGAAGCGGCGTATATGGGCAGCGCAAAAGGGGGCGGAGCGCGTTACAGCCCCCTGCGGTTTATATGCATGGACACAATTTGATATATCCCCTACGAGTTTGTATACAATAAATCAATCAATCATGTTTATTTGTACGGTACACCATATATGGTCAAATGTACATGAACACAGAATAACAAGACAAAATGGACGGATTACATGAAACAAAGTTAAGAAGTAACAACAATGGTATATGGCGGTATACGATGTTATATAGTAATATACATAACATATGCCCACCATAAGTTGTGATAATATATGTATATGATTGGCAAATATACCATTCAGAATTGAGACTGGCATGGTCTCAAGTCGAAGAATCTTTGTTTCTGTTTAGTTGTACTCGATTTAAGAGTTCGTTACTCGCGCGGTTGCCAAACCCCTTATTTTTTCAATCCACAGTGGACTAAGTGTGCCAGAGCCCGTATATAGTTTTTGAGTCTGTACTGGTAATTATTTGTTTAAATAGTTTCTCGTTGGGGATGTTTAACAAATTGGGTGATATGTTCTCATGAAATAGGGCGCGCTCGTCTGACAGAGAAGTACAGTAAATAAGAAAGTGTTCTTCGTTGTCGATTTCATTGCATGTTTCATTGCATGTTTCGCAAATTCGTTCCTCTTCGTCGAGGTCGAAGTAGCGTCCGCGTTCGATTCCCAACTTGTGGCAACTTATTCTTAATTTTGTCAGGGGTTCACGCTGTTTTTGGGACGGAAATGACGTTGAGATATTCCTCCAAAAAAGTCATCGTTTTTAATGTTCTGTACGTTCTAAGTTTGTTCCTTGAAGGATCACGTCGATTGCTATTTTTGGGAAGTTTGCTGCGAATATTATCATATTTGTTTCTTTATTGAGTTATCGAAGAAGTCATTAATGCCGTGACGTGGGGACATGGATGTGACTAATTGTTGACATTGTGACAACGACCTGCTCCATGAATCCAGATTAGATTAAAATAGTTGTTTGTCGGTCATAAATGCCTCCTTTGTTAGTCGCTTTTGTGGTAATTGAGTTAAGTACTGTTCGTATTCAATTCTGCATGCAATAATACTAGCCCTTTCCGGCATATTCAGGAGAAATCTACAAAATCTTGTCTGGGCTTTTTCAACGTTAATACATCTTATTTTTCTGCTTTATGCAAAAGCCAGATTGTACCATCGAAATGGACATTGCCTGATGATCCCTCTACTGAATAAATGCAAAACTGGTTATATATCTTAACAAGCCTATACTATTGCGCCTGCATGGACCGCACAGTATATAAAACACGTCGAATTATCAACAATTATAAAACACAAGCTTAAAGGTACTCAACCCGATAAAACTCCTCTCAATTACTATTTCAATGGCTTCGGGGGTCAAAAATATTTGATTCGAGTCGAGGAAGTCACCCATCAAAGCTCAGATTTGTTAGATATCGATTTTAGAAATCTATTATTTTTCATTATCGGGAATTCTTTCTGGCCCAGTACGTAGTCAATTATTACCACTTGATTATAGAGTTATCCATCCTTGTCTGTTTGAATAGAATTTTGGCGTAAAATCTCGAGCATGTTACCAAATTGACGGCAGTTATAAGTACTCATCTCGAGAACATAAGAATTTTCAAAAATCAATATCTAATAACTCTGAGCTTTGTTTGATGGGTTCCTCGACTCGAATCAAATATTTTTTACCCCCAAAGCCAAAGAAATAGTAATATAGGACCCTCTGATCGGATTGTTGTTGTTGGAATCTGTTGAGATGGGGACCCTCTTTACGGGTTGAGTACCTTTAATTTGGAGAGGTTTTGCATGGTCGGTTTAAGGGGGGGGGGGGGGACGCATGTTTTGCATAAATCCAGCCAAAAATAGCAAGAGATTTTCAACAAAGAATTTCACTGGATCTATCTGGCGAACAATCTTGAATTCCACATATCATCATCTTCAGTGTGTGTAGAATCTGAACAGCTATGTGAGAGATGACAAAAACAATGGATTTTATAAAACATTTGAGGGGTTGAAAATATTATTTTCGTTTTTGTCCCATTCGGTACCAAGCACTGCTAGAATAATTAGTTATTTCACACACCACTCTAATCACCAAATAGTTTATTGTCTTGGCTGTATGAGCTGGAGGAGGCTTCGTTTGTATCATAATGTTTCGATATATTTTTTTATTTTCGTAATATAGCATCACATCCCCATGTATTATAATCAAGAATAAAGCAGTCACAATTATTCCAGCCCAATGACAACAAATGTTGATATACAGAGTGGTTCAATCAAGCAGGGAGCAACCACTTGGAATTGAGCCACAGTGTTAAGAGACATGGTAGTCAGCTTTAAGTTGGTTATGAACCCATGACCCAGAACTCATCTCAGCCCAATTTTTTATTGATAAACAGACATGACATGGAAATTCTCAAATATAGAAATTTAGTTATGGGTATAGTTGCCTTTCTAAATGAAAAGAATCAATCACGAATCAAGAATAATTAAGTCTCCTCTTATAATCATCAGATATGATATAATGGACATATGAATTGCACTTTTGAAAAAACATTTAGTTCTTGATACTTGAAAACAGTTAAAATTTTAAATATTGTTCATGCCAAAAAAGTGAAGTAAATGAGGTTATAATATCCAAGTGTTCGGTGGTCCTTTAATATTTTGTCACAGTAATAGCTTGTACCAAATTTCACAAAGAAATTCCTAACAGATTTTGAGAAAATCCATTTTGAAATACCAGGAAATTTTGGCAAAACGTGAATCTGATCCTTAATTTAAACACACACAAAACTTTTGTCTGTGACAAACGTGTCAACAACTTGCCAACTTGAAATTGTTCTGATAGTTTGATTTCCGAACTAATTTTCAATGCAAAAATGTTTTTTAACAGACAAAAGTCGTCTATTTTAATACTTACGACTGAAATAACCACCAGTTTAAAATCCGCAGCAATATATGGTCAGTATGTGGTATCAGGTTAGAAATTTCCAAAAGTTGAAAAGCTTCAAGTGAGACTTGCGTCAATTTCTATAAATTCCTGGTAATAACAACGATCCAATATCGACAATATGAATATACAGAACAATAATTAGAGTCGAAGATGTCTTCTGTAAACGTTCAGGTTAACAGGTTATCTTAAAGGTACTCAATCCGATTCGACGGTCCCCACATCATCAGATTCCAGCAACAACAGCATTTTTTGAGAAGCCGCTTCGGTAATCAGAATCCATTAATTGCCCAAAACTAATGCTAACCACAGTCAACTATAGTATAAAATTGCCCAAAACCTGTTATTTATCAACGTTTTGTTCAACGAAATTTTGCCGGTTTGTCAAACATATCACTAAAAAAAGCCACTGGATTTTAGAGTTATCGATCTTCATCCGCTATCTGGTCAGATAAGTTCTTCTCGTCGACAGTTTACTGGGCCATTTAAAATTAGAATAATAGATTTCAAACATCGATATCTGATCACTCCTATAGCTTTGATGGGTGCATGGGTTCCTCGACTCGAATCAAATATTTTTTACCCCCGAAGCCAAGGAAATAGTAATTTGCGAGCGCTAATTCGGATTGAGTACCTTTAAAATAAAATTTATTAATTTAATATAGATTTAGTTTATGGGTCCAGCCATCAACTTAGTCACGAATGTCCATGTACAAGACGCAATCGATTGTGCATTGGGCAACGCGCGTGGCGCACGCCGTGTACAAACTTATGTTGATACGGGGCGTGAACTCAAGCCACTCACCGACAATACAATGCAATACATTTAATGAGTATATGTGGGACTATTATGCATTATCATATAACATTTATTTGAAACATTTGTTTGAAAACTGTACAAAAATATCTCGATGATGAGCATTCTATTTTTGCATCCCGACTAACCTGCCACCTGTAATATTACTTCGTATACTCATCAGACAGTCAAACAATGGAAGCAGAGATTATAAAAACCAACTACAACACTTGAGTACAGTATACCCCTTTAAGGTACCAAGGGACTATTTGGAAACATTCCAACCCATGCAAGGGTGGAAGCGAACATGGAATTCCCCACACTTGGGTATATTTAAGTCTGGTTCAAAGGGGTAAAGCTGCAAATTCTCAGTTGGAAACCACCCCCCCCCCCCCCCAGCGGCGACCATATAACCACGTCATGCATGTTCATACAAGCAAATATTAAAATATAGCAACACCCCGTCGAATTGCGCACGAAATTTGCATTACATAAGAAATGAACGGTGGTCATGGGATTTTGACCGCGAGAAAAAATCGGCAAACTGCATGAACCCCGAAGGGGTTCATGCGGAGTTTGCTGATTTTTAATCGCGGTCAAAACCCATGACCACGTTGAATCCGCCATTTATTATTTATATTTATATACTTAAGGGGGAGACGCACGTTTGCCCTTTTTTTCCAATTTTGGGTGGGTCAGGTAATTTGGCAATATCTAGATAAATCCACAACCGTATGCAATGGAACTTCACAGGGATGTAGAACACATATTGAGGAATGCATACCATGTATTAACAGTTTTGAAATATGAACATCATAAGAGTAATGAAGAGAGATTTGTAACATTTTATAATAAGTTCACTTTAGGTACCGAGAACTTTTATCTACTTCCACTTTCATCGTTAAACTGTAGTGACAGATGCAGCATCATATCTGTTTTCCATGAGAGGAGCCGTCTTTCTGCAGAAGAAGGAACACCATTCTTATAAATGAAGTCAAATTATGAGTACCCTATTCTGAAAAATGACAATAATTAACCAGACATTTGCAATTGGGACTATTTTGAAATGTATGGAGGACAGGATGGACAAATAACAAATCAATTGAACTTGTAAAAAAAGCCTGTTTATTTGGATATTAAATGGAAATAATCATAATACAATAATACAATGATATATATATATATATCAATGTATTATTATTAATTAATAATTAATTTAATAATTAATTATTAGTTATTATTTAATTTTCAATTAAAAAAAATAATATTTTTTGAACTCTCAAAAGATAGTACTCTCATTCAGCGTTTCAATGCATAATATCTCTCAATATATGACAGATTGTCATTGATATCATACTTAACTGAACTGACCAAATAAATACACATGAATAAATCATAAATTTTGCTTCTGACATTCTGTGATTTTATCCCAGGACTGAGGTATCCCAATGATGCAAAGTATTCCCACTATATCAAAGTAATCAATCTCACTATGCCATTGAATATTGGTGATAAGTCTGTTGAAATACAGTTTATATTGACCTCAAAGGTGTCACTGTGACTTTCTGTGAGGTAATGTATTTGTCATATGATGGACCATGGGTAATGGGTTATACCAAAAATCGCACATACCTGTTGTGCAGTATTGACGCTAAATTAAAGTACATACCTGCTCATTTGCTCATTGTAGCACCACTGTTATCAGCAGGGCAACCTCACAGTTAGTCGGCATTGTCAATAACTACAGATGGCAAGGATTCCATTTCTTTGATTCCAGGTTATTTCAATCACCTATAAGGGACAGACAAATTTTAATATAAATTTTCTTCACTTTCAATTTCGCACCACCAATGTATAACAGCATTAGCTTTCTGTGGGGTTGTCACCGACACCACGTTTACACAAATAAAATAACAAAAGCTCCCTCAGGGTAAATTCGCATTAGACACCAGATATTACACAAATAAAATAACACAAACTATTTTCATGTAAAACGTATGTAGATGAAGCGTTGAGTGGTCAATCTCAATGCCTTGTTAAATGCTTTATGGGGGGGGGACTACAAATTAGATTTAACGATCACCTCAAATGGGTTCCAGCAACTGTTGGGAGGTTTCATTTAATTACTTGATAGTTTCATGTTGATCTGAATCGCCCTATACTGGTACTAATTGAAATATTTGGAAAAAAACTAACATATAACTATGGTTTTGTTTTCATACAAGCTCAACTCAATTTCATTATTATAAAATTCATATAAAATGTCAGAGATCCTGAATGTGTCTTTGCTATTGGATGGCAGCGACAGGATAAAATAAAACAAAAGATATTTGATAATACACATGTATTTTAGATTGAACTTAACAAAGACCCCAGTTCACATGACAACTCTTGCGGTTCATTAACTCTGGTGCGAGCATAACAGAAATATACTACAGGTACAGAGGGGGACACAATCGCAACTGTTATTTAATGCTATATATATATTAACTGCGATGGGATGTTCAAAACATTTGTTTCCATCTAATTGTGATAGCTGCCTTAATGAATTGAAATTATCTATCTCAACTTACCTGTAAATATTGTCAGTTACAGGTAATCAGGAATTAACCTCTCATTGCCCTTCTCCTATCAGGTACAGTACAACCCCAACCTCTCATTGCACTTCCCCTACCGGATACAGGACAACCCCATGACAATCCAATGTGTTAGTGTTCAGTCAACTGTAATAAAGACAAAACATTTTGCAGGTTAACAAATCCAAGAGAAATATTTTATGAAAAATAAGATAACACTGAGTGAGTTAAAATATTGCTTGAGGGTTAATTAATTAGTACCATGTAACCAGTACACCCAGCTAGAGGATCTCTGTTAAGGGTGTGGTGTCCACTGTCTGAAATTTCCAAAAGCAGCACCCCTTGACCCAGACCAAGTTAACTCCCTCCCAGTCCCAAATTTGCAAAATATAATTTGCACCCCTCTACGTTGGGTTATAATTTTCTAATTTGTTATCTCAACGTTTCAAATTCCCCACTAATTACTGGTTGCAAAATTAAAACTATAAGAACAATTTCTGCATATTATTGTTGTGATTTTTCCAACTATTAATATTTCGTGAGACTTAACACATTTATTTCCAACTGTTTGGACCAAATTTGTTTTGTGTGTGGGGGGGGGGGGGGGGGGGGGTACATAATACTCCAGCATTATATATACCAGTCAATGAATGGTAGCTCTTTCACTACCTGTTCCCAAAATGTTTATCATGTATACAAGTTGAGTACCTATACCTGTAACATGATAACCAGGTTTTGGCACATCCTACATTTGACTAAATATAAATAGTTAAATATGACGATGTCGAACCAGTTTTCTTCCCATGTATGCATAAGTTATGAGGTCCTTGAAAATGCAGCCACATTGAAGTGTAATAATATTAATATAGTAAATGCACAGGCATTAGATGAAGTTTGATCCATGCAGCATGAATCATTTGTGTGATGTTAGATCATGCCATGAATCTCTAATCTGGCTATGCCCATACGTAGCCATTCATGGCATGATCTAGTAAGTCACATATATGGTATTTATTGTTGGATTATTTCCATTGACTTTTTTATTTGAAGATCCATGAAACCGTATTTAAATACATATACATATTCAACTAGTATAGTTGAATTACTATCAGGTCATTCGGGTGCTTGGTAAAACATGATTATTAATTTGGAGAAAATTCCCAATGATCACTTGTATTATTTGGCATTGAGGCAGAGTAAAATTGCCATGTGATATGACACTATTAAATTAATATTATAATTATTAATTCACTTTCAGCCTAAACCCCACCCATCACTAAAGTAACGACACGATTATTAGGCACTTGATAGTATTATAAAATCAACTATTATAATTGGTTACAACCAAAATAGGACAAAATATATGGACGTTGGGCCTCCAAGTTGTAAAAAAAATGTGGCATGTTCACTCTGGTCAGCAATACAAAATAGCATGTGACCAGAACTTGGCAACATGATTCATTTTTTAATGAGAAATAGCCCAAGAAAAAATACATTGCGACCATGATTATTATGATAAAAATAACATATTTATGACTAGCGTTTCAAACGCTGTGTGTTGTACGTTTTTTGTTAAAACATATATATATTAGAATGTTTGAAATTCACGTCGGTCCGCCATTTTGTAAACAAATTTTACAAGTTGTCAACAATTTATCAAACTTACATCGAAGTACAAAATCATTCATGCGATCGTTGGTACCACCACTGCTGACACGTTCCCAATTACTCTTCCTTAAATATGGGTCGTTATTGAGAGCGATCGGACATTATGCAATGCGTAATTTCACAAATTTGAAGAGAAAATCAAGTTTCGGTTTTCACTTCCCCAAATTTACCGGAAATGGTTTCATAACTCACTTGAGTATGCCGCAATATATAGTTCCCCGTATTTTACACAGAAAACGTATATTTTCGTATTATGTTGGAAAACTAATGTAACTAAACATAAATATTACTAACTATGTGCAATGTTGATACTTTTAAGAGATGAATTATATCGTTTTAATATTGTCGCAATGATATCAAGCTTATTTTCGATAGATGGGCGAAATGTTTTTTCCCCATCAAATGTTTTCTTCTTTTTTTTTTCAATAAAAGTAGCTAGATTGGAAGTCAGTAATGTCAATATGACTTCTCCTGATAGTTATACAGATAACCCATTGGAGATCGGGTGCTGATCGGGTACGCACATTGTGATATTTGCCTTTTTCAGCTGTTTTTTGTCAGCAAACGAACAGAATAAATTTTGACTTACGTTTTCAATGGCGGCCATTGATAGTGCAGATTGTCGTCATCTTGGAATCCGTCTCTGATGGCAAAGCAGCTCATTTTACGAAAAAAACATGGCTCCTCTCATGTAAACCAGATAGGTACCATAGCACACCATGGTCAATTCTTCGGTCAAATATTTTTAGTTATTTAAAAGTTCTCGGTACCTAAAGACATGCTATTTTTTCCCAATATTTCCCACATTTGTCAAACCAAAGTGTTTTTTAAAGGAAACCACATGTCCAGCATACTATAACAATTCACCAACACATTCTATGTATAAAGCTGAGCTATATGAAATCTGGTTACTATGCATTTGTCTTTTTTCCATTGTTGTTTTTGGCTCATACAACAGTGATGTTTTCAATTATTTCAGCCATATTTTGGGCAAACGTGCATCTGACCTTAAATTCATTATCAACTAGGATTGTCTGTCTTTCCCACTATTTATTCATCTTTTTAAATGAACGCATGGAGTTCAGTTAAGAAAGTTTGAATCCTGGTTTTTTGGAAAACCAAACATTTTGAGAATCCGTTCAGGGAGAATGGAAAAAAAACGCAATTTCACAGTTAAGTATATATACACATATGACAAACTGTCTTGTTTAGCTAGTAGGGGAGACCCGGGCAAAGCGGATCGCCCGGGCAAAGCCGATCACCTTTATTATTTCAATACTAGCAAATTATTCCGATTCTATCCGTATTTTAGAATAAGATAGTTTTATGTTTGGTTATAGTCCAGGAGATATTGGTCGACCTCTGCACCCCCCCCCCCCAGGACTTAACTTCACCCCAATAATTTTCTTAAGGTCTCCTCTAATTGTTTTCACTTGTTAACAAGAAAAAAAAGAGGCCGCAGAGACTCCAGACAAGATGGCGTCCATCATGGCGGCCATTTTTTTTAAATGCACCAGGTCTCTTTGATCGCCGTTATAGTAAAGATGATGTCACATGCCGTCTTGTTTTCCGCTCGATTCGTAATGCTAATATACAACCCTTACAAATTAGCCAAAAATCCGACACCAGAATCCAATATGGCGCCCAAGATGGCCGCCGAAATGTGAAAATATGCTATTGTTCTGACATGTTACCACCTTTCGATTGTCTCTGTTGGAAATTGTTAGAATTTTTGCGTCATGTTATACATTTATCATATAGAGGAGTCATTGGCGAACACATGGGGACCATAATATGCATTCATTGCGGGATATTTTTGTCCGATATCACGTTTTCCCAAATGCCGGTATCATAGGTCAAAGCCGAATCTCCGTTAATAACGCGATGTTATGTTTCGAATCAATGAATGTCATTGCTATTATAACAACACCCATGCATATATATTTGCAGGAGATACTCGAGCTAGGATTCCTCTTATACCTGAGTTGAGGAAATATTTACCCAAATCCAAGATGGCGGCCAAAATGGCCACCAGAAATAAAAAATCGCTGATTTTAACAACAGTGAGCATTATTGTCATGACAACTCCACACCTGCTTACTATTGTAAGTTGGGAACACTTAGGCGAAGAACTTTCCTTGTACCATATCCAAATAAAAGTCCCCCAAATCCAAAATGGCGCCCACAATGGCGGACATATTTTGAAAAATCACCGAAATTCTCTCATAATCACATCATTGGGCATTATTGTCGAGACAACTCCATCCATGCGTACAGTTGAATTGGAAATATTGGGGTGAAGTAATTACCTTTCATCTCATGCAAGAAGTGGTTTTCCAAATCGAAGATGGCGGCCAAAATGGCGACCGAAATTTGAAAACACGCCTACATTCCTTTACTTTCTTAGGATGGGCGTTATTGTTTCGCGATTTCTAACCACCATTACATGTTGATATGTATGAAGTATGCATTAGTGTTTGGCAAGTGATACTCACATTCAATATGGCGGCCAAACTGGTGGAAAGAACTTGAAAAGAAGCCGATATTATCACATACTAATTTCAACTTTATGTCATAATATTGATTTGTATAAACGAAACGGTACATACTATAAGCCATCTATTAGTTCCAATGTAAGTCGTAGTCTTTTGGAAGGATGAAAACTCACAATCGCGATGTGGCATTTCAAAATCCATTCCCCACTAAGGGCTCATACTGGCCGTAACCGTATATAGGTGCGCCGAATAGTCATATTATGACTTCCAAGAATCAAAACAACAGCTTATTCTGAATTGCCACATTCAACATTATCTAGACTCGTTTCCGTCTCATTGTCAGATTAATCTATCTCACTCACAACAACAGTTCATTACTCTTCTTTGTAGAAGGGTGCCACTAATCGGAATGTTTCAAACAATACATACATGTATGCCGGTGTCCAGCTCACGTGTTTGTTTCGAAAGCTTGGAATTCTTAGCGAGCTTCATTCGTGGTATACATGTAGCTCATGGTATAATTCAGATGCTATATATGGGGTATATGCGTCATCTTGTGCGATACACTATAAAGGTATTCGGTCGATGCATATACTAGCTTTCAGAAGGACCTATCTATCTGCGTATTGTCAGCTTTGGTGGCCTAATGGGGATAACAACGTGCACACCTGGTGATCTTCCCAAACAGCCACTTCTCAATATATGGTTCATCAATTCACATACTCATCTAATGCACTGACGTACCCGGACAACTTTTGTATATGGCTTCGAATGTTGAAAGCCCGACAGTTGACGGATGTATTTCTGCTAAGGCGTAGAAGACCATAATGCATAATATACCCAAACTCCTTGAACATGATCATAAGAACAAGCTTGTTGGCGTCCAGCAATCGTCTCACCGAACAGATCCAAGCAGATGATAACAATACACACGGTGCTAGTTTGTGGGTATGTGTCATGATAGTGGAAATGAAATTGGACCATCACTGCACCGCCCCTTATTTTGTTATGTTTTAGATTCAGACAGGATCTCATGTGTGGCTTTGCTTTCCTTATATGCTAAGATTGTATGTTCCCATCCGTTTGGAAGCCGTTCTTGAACAACTGGACCAGGAGTATGCCATTGTCTACTGTTGTATAAGCCCCACCAAGACTGGGTGTAGTCTTAAAGGCGATACCTTTGATAGTTGGTTGATATGTCATACTCACGCTGGGTGGTATGGTTCAAGAAAGTACAAATGCCATCAACAAAAGGGTGAAATATTCAACGCGAAGAACATCCAGAGGAATGTTACGTTGATGAGCTCTTGCATTCAGTTCAACAAACGTTGGTACACCAAGTGATTTCTTGGTAACATCACCATTGCGACCATTTTCCTGCACGAGACATTAACTACTATATTCTAAAGTTATATATATAAAGCTATATGATCATAAAGTTCGCGTTCCCCAACGTCCACAGCCATTGCCATCGAGACTGTAAATTGTTCTTTAAATACATAGTGAAATAAATGCACCACAGTTCCTGACATTTTCTTGAATAATACCGCCCACATACTGACACTTTCCCCGAGAGAGGATAACAAAACACGCATACATTCATGCTATAAAGACATTATCCTTTAGTCCATCCGACTGTTTTGAGGGAGGCTAGCATAGTATTATCCAGACAAAAGTGTACGTAGTTGAATCAGAAAGGCTTCGAAACGGATGTGGAAATACAATCTTACCACACCAAATAAAACCGACACGCATGACATTCGATATATTAAACATACACCAGGTGTAGGGGTGGTGGTGTATACAGTGGCCCATTTTATTCCCACTATCATGGCGCATGTCCACAAACTAGCACCGCGAGCATTGTTCTTCTCTGCTGGGAGATATTCGACGAGACAACTGCGGGGCGTCACACAGTTTGCTTCAGATAATGATAATGGCCAAGAAGTGTGGGTAGTCTGTACACTAGGGTCTTCTCCTTAGCCGATAGACATCTGTCCAAGGGAATGAGACAGCTAGCAACCTTCGAACACTGTCGAAGTTGTCCACATATGCCAATGCGTTCGCTGAGTGTGTGTTGACGAACCATCTATTGAGAAGTGACTAGCTAACTGGTTCGCCAGGTGTACATGTCGTTATCACATGGGGTATGAGACACATACATAGAGATGACCTTTATTCCCATATGGCCCTCCTAGTTCAAGATGATGGACAAATATCATATTTAGCAATTATTTAAAATCGTAAGCTAGACACCGGAAAATGAATTGTTTGAAACGTTATTATTAGAGGGACCCTACTCCCAGGAAGTGGTGAACACTTTGTCGGTGTGAGCCACCTAGATTTATCATACAAAGAAAAGGAAGCTGGTCCAGATAATTATGGACGTGACGTGGCAAATCAGAATCTGTTATCAGGTAATTGTTCTGATATAACTGTTCGGCGCACCTACGCTTACGGCCATTATCGGCGCTAAGTGGAGACTGGATTTCGAAATGCCACATCGCGATATTAATGGTGGTTTTTTATCTTTCCAGAAGGATACGAGCTATGTTATGCATTTTGATAACTTTAAGTTGAACTAGTAGATGGTTTATGTACTGTTTCGTCCATACATACCGATATTATGACAAAAAGTTGAAATTAATATGTGAAATTATCGATATCTTTCCAATTTCTAGCCGCCAATTTAGCAGCGATCTTGGCTGTGAGTATCAATTGCCAAACCCGAATGAATACTTCATGTTATTATTCCATATCAACATGTAATGGTGGATAGAAATCGCGAAACAATAACGCCCATCGTAAGAAAGTAAAGGAATGTAGACTTGTTTTCAAATTTCGGTCGCCATTTTGGCCGCCATCTTCGATTTGGAAAACAATTTCTTGCATGAGATGTAATGTAATTACCTCATCTCAGTATTTCCAACTCAATTGTAAGCATGGATGGAGTTGTCTCGACAATAATGCCCAATGATGTGAATATGAGGGAATTTCGGTGATTTTTCAAAATCTGTCCGCCATTGTGGGCGCCTTTTTGGATTTGGGGGACTTTTATTTGGATATGGTACAAGGAAAGTTCTTCGCCTGAGTGTTCCCAACTTACAATAGTAAGCAGGTGTGGAGTTGTCATGACAATAATGCTCACTGTTGTTAAAATCAGCGATTTTCGGCAATTTTTTATTTCTGGTGGCCATTTTGGCCGCCATCTTGGATTTGGGTAAATATTCCTCAACTTAGGTATAAGAGGAATCCTAGCTTGAGTATCTCCTGCACATATATATGCATGGGTGTTGTTATAATAGCAATGACTTTCATTGATTCGAAACATAACATCGCGTTATTAACGGAGATTCGGCTTTGACCTATGATACCGGCATTTGGGAAAACGTGATATCGGACAAAAATATCCCGCAATGAATGCATATTATGGTCCCCATGTGTTCGCCAATGACTCCTCTATATGATAAATGTATAACATGACGCAAAAATTCTAACATTTTCCAACAGAGACAATCGAAAGGTGGTAACATGTCAGAAAAATAGCATATTTTCACATTTCGGCGGCCATCTTGGCCGCCATATTGGATTCTGGTGTCGGATTTTTGGCTAATTTGTAAGGGTTGTATATTAGCATAACGAATCGAGCGGAAAACAAGACGGCATGTGACATCATCTTTACTATAACGGCGATCAAAGAGACCTGGTGCATTTAAAAAAAATGGCCGCCATGATGGACGCCATCTTGTCTGGAGTCTCTGCGGCCACTTTTTTTTCTTGTTAACAAGTGAAAAAAATTAGAGGAGACCTTAAGGAAGAAAATTATTGGGGTGAAGTTAAGTCCTGGGGGGGGGGGGGGTGCAGAGGTCGACCAATATCTCCTGGACTATTAGTTTTTATACATTTCCACAGAGAACTAGGTATACTAAAATTTTGTTGCCCATTAGAGCATTTTCGTCGACATTTTACGATTTTACCAAATTTGTAATTATTGTGCGTTTGCGCATATCTATTGCGCAGGTCGATTGTCACATACCCATCTACCCGAATAAATGTTGTCGGTGTCTTAGGCAATATATATGTGGAATAAGACAATATGTCAATTTGCTATATTTGATAGGACACGCGTGTAATACGCCGGACTGTAAAAAGATGTGATCTGGGCAAAGCGGATCGGGCAAAGCGGATCATTCATAACATGACTAACTTCCGGTACACATGCGTAGATTAAGTGAATTTGGACAATTTTAGTCCGATGTATCGACAAAACTCGTGCCTTGTCGGAGCATGACCATAATTGGAAAACTTTAGCGTTTGAAAACACGCGGTATTAATTATTTGGGATAAATATGTATTATTGTAATAAATAAAACTAAAAAGCATATGAATAGTTGAAAATTATTGCATTTTCACAAGGAATCGTTTGCTGATCCGCTTTGCCCGATGTGGTGATCCGATTTGCCCAACGGCCGGGCAAAGCGGATCAAAATTAAAAATCACCATAGCAACCCAACCAATAGATGTATCTTAATGCATCATCCGCCAAATGTTATGCCATCATGATTAGAAACTGACAGTGCTAATAATTCTGATTGCCGGTTGCATTTTGTACACGAAACCCTTACGTGATCCGCTTTGCCCGGGTCTCCCCTAACTAATGTAGACATGTTGATTTTAAGAATGCTATTTGAAACTAACAATTAAGATTCGGCTGTGGATAAGAAATCGACAACACGCCATTCTACCATTGTGAGGTTCGGGGGGATATTTGTAGCGGTAAGGAAAATGATAAAACGCTATTGAGTAGCGGGTTTTTTGAACATCAACGCTCAGTAACACCGGGCAACAACTGATTATAGACCAAAATAATTTCTTGCCAAATCCGGATGTACTATATAGATACTCAAGCAGTCGGCAATGTCCGACAATCTCCGGTCATTTCCGGGACCAATGTGTTCATAAACCTATGAACGAAATTGGAAGTGACGTCACGTTGCGTTCATAGGTTTATGAACGCATTGGATAAGGGGGCGTGTCTACTGTAACGCTATGGGGAAATCGGAAGAGATATTATGTGTATGTAAATATATTCAAATGAAAGTTTTTTTGTAACACAAGTTTGATGAAAATGAAGTGATTTCCAAGTTATAGTTTCGAAGTGTATATATTGTGTTAAAAATCACGAATTTTAATTGTAAAAGGAATTTCTTATATCTGTTTTAGTTGGATGACGAGAATACTAATATTAAAATATGTTATTTAGATTCGCGTGTTGATGGTGAATGTTGTGGATTGGTTATTATATAATTATGTAGTTATCCTGGTTTTATCGCGGGTAGGACTATATACAATTTATTAATTCTCACATTGAAAGCTCAGAGCCTAAGTAATCCTAAGTCTGCTCCAAATGAAAATGGGAACCGGGGATGATATTTTAATCATCGCTAAGTCGGCACCGATGCTGGTGTATAGGGGTTACGTGAAATTAAACCCAAAAAATTTAATCCGAAATTGCCGTATTGAATTCCCGCCAAATTGCAAATTATGAAGAAGGTGAATACATTGACACCCGCACGCACTTGACAAGCGCACGACCGTCGTCGTTCCAGAGGGAGACAAACCCCACACAACGCACAAAGTCACAACAGATGGGCTACCATTCATTTCCATTCCAATTTATTTGAGGAAATCTAATTCTCCCGTCATTCAATGGACGACCTGTTTTTGTTCACTGCTTTGGCCAATTATTATCGACCAACACGCTATTTACGGGACAAGTCTTCTGTATGATGGTGAGCCATGAGCTGTGCTATGCATATTGCGTTTCATCGAATGTGTTGTTTAGCATGCGGTCGGGGGCTGACCTTTGTCGCGTGACTGATTGAAATCAAGCTTGGAGTTCGTCCTATATATGGCTGAGACTATCACCCCTTCTTTTCTTACGCACGATTCCGTGTTTTTAGAGCCACGCACCGACTGCATGCACAACGGGATCAGTGGATTTTGACCGTCTATTTTTATAATTTTATTATATTCTAGAATTTCAAAATAACACATCGACAACAGTCGCGCGATATATAGCATGGACAATAAACATATAAAAAAACTGAGCCGCGTGCATTGGCCACAATATTCCTGCATGAGATGATGGAAATAAAAAGTACAATTAGCCTCACATCTTTGCCGAAAATTGTAAACAGCTGATAATATTCGACAAACTTAAAGAACATGGGTGCTTTCAATAAGGTTATACACTCTGCATGTATATATAGCAGACTAAGTTCGTGGATATTTAAAATATGTATAATCCGAATTAACGATTTCAAATTCATATTTCTTTGGGGGGGGGGGGGGTATAAACATATTTGATTCGAGACGAGGAACCCAGCCATCAAAGCTCAGAGTGATCGAGATATGTATACTTATTTATGGACTGGAAAATAAATCAAGCAGAGTCTCGGACAACATTGCGGATGAAGATGGATAACAAAATCAAGTGGCTTTGAAACGTGAACATCCGGCCGTATTTCGTTTAACAAAATGTTGATAAATAACACGCTTTGGGCAATTTTATACTATGATTTGATTGCATGTGGTTAGCATTACTTTTAGCCAATTAATCGATTCTGATACCAAGCTACCCTTGGTTACGCATATGCTATAAGTACATTTTGAGGCATCCTAGCGCATGTTGGTTTGTCAAAAATGAACACAAATATCGTGAATGTGAGGTAGATATATCGGGACAGGGTTCCTATAAGGGTTTGTTCCCTTTAATTGTTGTTCAAAACTTGATTTTTGATGACAAGTTCAAAATATATTAAATTAAAATTTTGTTTATTGGACGAATTAAACATTCATGGATAGTGTGTCCATTCAACAAACAAAACCGTGCCGGAATACACCCGCGGCACCAAATTAAAACATGAGCAGGACGAAAATTAAATTAAAAATAAAGAAAAGGCCGCTTGGCCACTGAGTCCCTCGACACGGTGGCTTCATTTTGGAGCGGAGGCTTTACAAAAATATAATTTATTACATGATCCTACCCTTATTCCATTCAATAAACTCATTCTATAAAGTGTGATAATATTAAACGTTCGTTTAATAACAGGAAATAGTGCCAGGTGACATTTGACTTCCTGTTTGTCGTCTGATTACATTCCGTTCGCCACATCTCAAAATACTATCGCTTCCAATATTTTTCCAATAATCTATAATGAATGAAGAGTTTTAAAAGTTATGTCATTAAATATACGCCATTAAATACGCCAAGGAGTCTTTATTTATCAAGGACTATTTCTTTACGCGGGCAAATAACGCAGTTGCGTGAAACGTCATCGCATGCCTTATAGGAGCCGATGTTAATTTCGCGTCCAATTTGTTAATTTAAGTATGTTTCGTCGAGGTTTTGGATCATGTAATAAATAGAATCAACAACTCGTCCCAAGTTTATAGCGGAATTTACAAAACTCGTCCAGTAAATTAGGTCTGGACCTCGCCAAAGGCTGAGGTTGGCAGGAAGACAGCCACGCACGAGGTTATGCCAACCCCAGTCTGAGTGCACCCCATTTGGGAGTCAGCATGATGTGGATCGTCATATATCCATATCTTGCTGACCCTCAACTGGGCAAGTAACTGATCTTATGCACTTGACGATTCAATCCTATTTATGTTTATTTCTGTATTTCCTGTATTCTTGTATATTTAATGCACTTTTACCAATAAATCTATCTATCTATCGGTTCAGACCAAATTTACTGGACGAGTTTTGTACTATAAACTGGGGATTCGTTGTAGATCCTCTCTATATATATATGGAACAGTATATATGGAATAAATTCTTGTGCATTGTCTTATAATTGAACTGCATACAAATAACCAAATCTGAAACAAGAGCATCGCTGTGGCGTGGCAAAATACACCCTTTAGCCATTTCGAATTGTACTACCGCAAAATAAAATAATAATTTGAGCTTATACAAAGAATATCTGATATACCCCTTATATCAGTCGAAAAATGGCCGTAACTCATTTGGAAATAAATGGACAGAACCTATGTTCGAACTTGACCTGTGAAACAAAGATACAAGCTTTGGTTCAGATAAAAAAATCCAAACTGGAGTTATCGGTCTGAAACAAAATGTTAACAGACGGTCGAAAAAGGGCCGTAACTCATGTAAATAAAATTGGACGGTACCCATATTCGAACTTGGCCTGTATTATTACATGCCAACTATAGTTCAGATAGATTAATCCAAACTGCAGTTATCGATCGGAAACCAAAACATTTTAACGGACGAATGACGGACGGACGGACAGACGGACGGACTGATTACATATTTTTTTCAAAAGGGCATATACAAACTGTTAAAAGTCAAAATATAACCCAAATTAGCACAATATCAACAAAATTCTAAGAACACAAGTTCGGACAAAAATGCAATCATGAATTTAATGTACGATTCACAGGCCCCTGTGGGGAATTACTAAAATACCAATATAGACTATACCCCACCAATATAGACTATACCACTGGTATAGTCTATATTGGTATTTTAGTCATTTTCCACAGGGGCCTGTGGTACGATTCTATGTCGAAAAATGGCAATAACTCCGCCAAAAAAGACTCAGGCTAAACTCAAAATCGCGCGCAGGCGCGCAGGTTCCCATGTAGCTGGACGGGACATGCATGGGACAAAATTACAAACTGCGCGATGTTTCTGAATGTTTTATATAGAGTTGGCAGAATGGAATAGAAGAACATGAGCTTCATCTTCTGTTTTCAGTGTTGGCAATGCCTCTCTGATTTAGTTTATACTATTTATACTATCAAACAGAACCGAACAGAAAGAAAATAGATGAATATATATTAAAGCGTGTGTGGTCATGTTTAAACTATGTATATTATTGTTGTTTTGTTTACCTAACTCCAAAATCGGGACAGAATAAGCTATGTAAGGCCAGAATAAGCTATGTAAGGCCAGAATAAGCTATGTAAGGCCAGAATAAGGTATTAGGCTTCTGCTGAGTGTATAGAGTTTTTACGAAGAATGACATGTGCATGCTGGCAAAAAAAATTAAAAAATTAAGGTCCACCAGTTACTGTCTGACGTTTTACAAAGTCTGCTAATCCCAAATCGATTGTGACAAATATAATTAGTCTTCTCGCCAACCGAGCAGAGCCCTCAAAGCTCTAAAGACCGAGCTGAAGATTTCACGCATTACGATTTATTCCGGGGTTTAAAGACATATTCTGGACATGTTCGGTGCGTGAAATTGATAAGTTAGTACTCAGGTGCTATGCCACCCGGGGGAATATAGCATTCCGCTAACATCGCCGAAAATTTGAAAGAAATCTACCATACATGCATAACAGTGTCTGAACTACTCTCAATTGTAAATATTTACATCTCAATTCGTGATGCAACTTTTGGCGATACACTAACACGAATGATTTCGCCATCGAGAGTCATGCATTTAAAGATACTCAATCCGATAAAACTCATCTCAATTACTCTGCCAATGGCTTCGGGGGTCAAAAATATTTGATTCGAGTCGAGGAAGTCACCCATCAAAGCTCAGATTTGTTAGATATCGATTTTAGAAATCTATTATTTTTCATTATCGGGAATATTCTTTCTGGCCCAGTACGTAGTCAAAATTGCGTTATTATTACCACTTGATTTTAGAGTTATCAAAATTGACGGCAATTATTAGTACTCATCTCGAGAAATTAACAAATTTCAAAAATCAATATCTAATAACTCTGAGCTTTGTTTGATGGGTTCCTCGACTCGAATCAAATATTTTTTACCCCCAAAGCCAAAGAAATAGTAATATAGGACCCTCTGATCGGATTGTTGTTGTTGGAATCTGTTGAGATGGGGACCCTCTGTTCGGATTGAGTACCTTTAATTAATATATAAGAATGATGGTGTTTGTTGTCTATTTGGATTAATATTCGTAAAAAAAATAACTACTTTGAGCAAGATTATTCTTAATTACTATGTGATCACCCTACCGGAGTGTTTCACATCACTTTAATGATCACCCTACCGGAGTGTTTCACATCACTTTAATGATCACCCTACCGGAGTGTTTCACATCACTTTAATGATCACCCTACCGGAGTGTTTCACATCACTTTAAGTATCTGCCATCAACATTGACAACACATGAAGCCGAGATTGATCATACACTCCCCTCCAATATTATATCACAGAAGGACACACTAAGCAGAAAGTACAATGAAATTGCTATCCCACCAGTGAAACAGCTCGCAACAAACACACTATCTCATCCACAATATTCAGCCATTGTTCAATGGACGTGGGGTAACTCTATTACATTCAGATTAAAATTGAGCTGGTCTGAGACAAACTTGTTATGCTGGCAGTACATGTATAACCGTGTTGATTGGGGGGGGGGGGGGGGGGGGGGGGGGGGACTGCACAGCCCTCAAAGCATATAAAAAAAACATTTAAATTCAAAATGACCACAAGTTCCGGAATTAAACTTTTTTTGTCAAATCAGCTAAATAATCGACTCCTTAACCCAGAAAAATTACCCATAATTCTGCTGTGATTAAGTAGTCGATTCTTTAGGGTATTACAGTACATGTAGTGAATTCCATGGTAAATTAGTTTCAGTGCGCTTTCTTTCACTATTACCCTGGTCATTGGGCATTGGATTACCAATTTACCATACTCGATTAAAAGGAAGCAATCCACGCAGCTGATGAGTATACACTCTTAGAACCAGAAGTCCTTCAGAGAACCCAAAAAGGTTCTTCACCTTGTCACAATAGGAGCACCTTATTTGGTGCTTCAAAGGACCCCATCATAAGGTTCTACTGAAGAACCATATCATAAGGTTCAACAGAAGAACCCCAAGATGGTTCTTAAGGGAACCATCATATGAACATGGTTCTTCAGGGAACCTTTATAAGAACCCCAGATGGTACTTCAGAGGAAACACTCATAAGGGTCACACGAGGGTTCTTCGGAGAACCTTTCATATATCAGAACAGGGTTCTTAAGGGAACTTCAGAGAACCTGTAAGATGGAATAGCGTACGATGATAATATAGTATGTTTGCGCTCTTGCGTATATCGCGACGTTCAGTACACTTTGATGTGTTTTATAATAACTAATAGATTGTCATAATATTGAAGCATTTGGGGAATGATATATACAAGGCAGCTTATACTACACAATCCAGATACAATTCGCTTAATTTTGGTGTGATTCATATTCTTGAATACACGAAGGTGGTGAATTAGTCTGCACTTTAACATATATTTGTGTGTATTTTACTATTATCACACGAGGGTTCTTCAGAGAACCTTTCATATATCAGAACAGGGTTCTTAAGGGAACCATAATCTATCCCAACATGGTTCTTTATAAAACCTTTATAAGAACTCCAGATGGAATAGCGTACGATGATGATATAGTATGTTTTCGCTCTTGCGTATATCGCGACATTCATTAAACTTTAAGGTTTTTTTACAATAACTAATAGATTGTCATGATATTGAAGGATTTGGTGAATGATATATACATGGCAGCTTATACCTAAACATTCCATCTACAATTCGCTTAATTTTGGTGTGATTCATATTCTTGAATACACGAAGGTGGTGAATTAGTCTGCACTTTAACACATATTTGTGTGTAGTTTACGATAAGCCGACGAACGTGCGATAACGTTGTCGGCTCAACGTATTCTGTAAACAAACTTTTCTCAAGTGTCGTTTTGGTCCAACTATCACTTTTTCGACGGGGAGAGCTGATCCGAATAATAGCTAAGATGTATTTAGATATAATTATCGAAAGAATTTAACCGATTACGGTGAATTTTAAGAAAATCGAGTGGAGAAAACTTGGTAAATTTTTCATAAAAAAACGCGAATTCTGCCATCACATGTTTCTGTATGATGTAGGCGAAGTAACTCTAAAATTTCGGCAAGTATTTAACCCATCAATCCCCATTACGGTGTCAGTTGAAGGGTGAACGAGTGGTCACACGGGATCGCGAATGGTCCGAGTGCACTGCCTGTGGTTTTTACCCTTATGTATCAAGTTTTGGCTCAATCGGTCGAGCTGTTTTCGAGTCTATAAAGGACACACACACGGAAGTCTCAATACATATAGTAGATTACTCACCATTTTTGGTTAGTAGTAGGCCTACATTGTTTGCTTTAGGCTACGCGTAAAAGTCTGCATTATATAATGCAGAAAAGTGTGCAGTAAACACTAGTTTGCATTACTTGAGAAAATGTAATGCATTTCAATGCATTACTATTATACATTACTATTCCCCAACCCTGCGAACAAACACATACTCCTCCTTTCTCTCTGGTTGATGTTTTATTCATGTTAATCACTCAATTCGGCTCCATGGCACATGTAACAACTGCATTATTGTTTGGTCATGAAGCCTTCAGAACCCTTATTTCTTAGAGTGTACATCAAGATTAATTTATTGATAATATCCATCAATTCCCAACTGGGGACATGTTGGTAAGAGCCCCGCGACTACTGTTTTAAGTGAATTGCATAGTATACTGCCAAGTGTTGCATACATTGAGTAGAACACAACTGAACATTAAAGGTACACAATTCAATTCGATGGTCCCTATATCATAAAATTCCAACAACAACAACAACATTTCTTGAAATGCCGCTTCAGTTATCAGAATCGATTAATTGACAAAAGATAATGCTAACCACTGTCAACTAGTATAAAATTGCCTCAAAAGTGTTATATATCAACATTTTGTTCAACTCAATTTTTTATCAAGAGTATTTCGGTTGCAATTCATCAAATATTTGCCAGGCCACCAAATATTCCCGGTGGTGAAAAATAAGATTTAAAAAATCGATATCTGATAATTCTGAGCTTTGATGGGGGACCCGAATAAAATATATTTTACCCCCCCCCCCCCCGAAGCCAATGAAATAGTAATTTAGGAGTGTTAATTCGGATTGTGCATCTTTAACATTCTCCATAACATCAATGGATTCTTTTCAAGCCCTCCTTATGGCCATTATCCTTACCACATTTCTTCGAGCTCCAATAACTTATTTCTGAAATATGAGCTTGGATGGACGAAAAATTGACATAGCCAGATCCACAAATATAAATAACTATAGAACAGAAAATATTCAAACAACATTATTGGACACTCCTGATGGACAACATCCTTACCAAAATTTCATTAAGATCTGATAACCTGAGATGTCTGCTGGGACGACAAACATTTCCAGATGAACAAAGAGCAATAAATCTAGAATTTTCACCAAATTTTACTGAAAGTTAATTTGAGACCTGATAACCTGTGACTGAGATATCTGTTGGGATGGATGAAAAAAATCAACCACTCCAGATCATGCAGATGAACATAAAGGAATAACAAACAGAAAATACGAGCAACATCATTGGATAATTCTCTAAAAGCCAAAATGTTTTTATTGAGACCTGAAAACATATCGATGAGATATATCTGTTCAGACGGATGGAAGGAGGACCGGGCACATATAATCTGGTAACTCAACATTCGCTTTGTTCACATACTTAACAGTTAACTGCTACAAGCTAGTTTCAATTTTCTTTACAGATATACTGATGGCACTCACAGGTGCTTGTCATTAAGAAATCAAAGTCACTGGGGGTGGGCTGCTCCTAGAGCCGGATTATGTCCACTTGTGATTTTCTGTTAAGTTCACTGCCTGTACTCGATGTTAATATTGACTACTGGATACGAAAATGGTATGTATTTGATAACAAAAGAATGTTTTTTGATAAATGTCAGTATGCCTTGTGTGGATTTGCCTATTAAAGGTACTCAATCCGATAAAACTGCTCTCAATTACTATTTCAATGGCTTCGGGGGTCAAAAATATTTGATTCGAGTCGAGGAAGTCACCCATCAAAGCTCAGATTTGTTAGATGATTTTAGAGTTATCCATCCTTGTCTGTTTGAATAGATTTGGAGTACACATCCAGAGCAGATTACGGCAGTTATTAGTACTCATCTCGAGTTAATAATAAATTTCAAAAATCAATATCTAATAACTCTGAGCTTTGTTTGATGGGTTCCTCGACTCGAATCAAATATTTTTTACCCCCAAAGCCAAAGAAATAGTAATATAGGACCCTCTGATCGGATTGTTGTTGTTGGAATCTGTTGAGATGTGGACCCTCTTTACGGATTGAGTACCTTTAAATGCTGAATTATGAGAAAATTCATGTTTATGTGTTGTGCATTGTCCGATAAAGGTAACTTATTAATCCTCTTTCTTCTAAAAAATAGCGCAAAAGCTTCAATATTGATTGATTTATAATAAATAATTTATATACTAAATAAACGTTCCTGTGTAGTAAGCATGCACGCTAATTGTTCACAGGCATCCCATCATTGAAATAAGCAGGTGTAATTGATAAAAATGTCCACAAGGTGCTTATATAATTGAATAAGGTGAGGGGTCATGTATTTCCGGTTCACCTGTAGCCTGCTTCAGTTCATAGGTTGTTGCTCGTGTTCAAATATTTGGAAGTCAATCACTTACTTTATCCATAATTGTACCTGTAATTGACATGTTCATGTTGAAATTGTTATTTCATGGCAAATATAATTTATGTTGATATATATATATATATATATATATATGTGTGTGTGTGTGAGTGCGTGTTATCGCTGATGTTGCACGTATATGCACATGGCCATTTCGACAAGATATGAGAATTTGTTCACGCTCATTGCATCAAGCACATATGAAGTAATGAGCAATCATATTGAGTCCATACATCATAACTCTGATGTATCTATACGCAGTACCAGTAATCGTATATTGTCACAAATGCAATTGTGGATATATATGGGATCTATATATGAGTTCATCCTTGGTTTATAGCGGATTTTACAAAACGAGATAATAGTGTCAAACATGTTTTCACAGTCGTAGGAAATTAGGAACGAACAGACCCTATACTGTGCATTCAGTGTGTTTATTCGTAATTCCGTTGTGGCCAACAACTGTTTTTGTGTTCCGAGTCCGTATGGTCACGGTCACGATATTTATGACAATATATATGGAGCTAATATGCTGCCCATACATTCGCATGGTCTACCCTACACCGATGAAGATGCTTGCTCTGCGAGGGTTCGATCACTGGACATATATATACAGTCCCCCCCAAAGGGTTTGAATTAAAGTCCCACCATCCTACCAATAAAGAGCACATTATTAGTTGGTGGGATATCAATTAAACCTGGATTTTATTTGTCCGAGCCACTCAGATGATAGTCCAAAGGTTTGATAGTCTGAGTGTCCAGCAGTCCGAGGGGTCACTGCTTGATCGCATAGACCAGTGGTGATCAGAAATTAATTTAGAATGAAAATACGACGAAAAGTATCACCACCAACAACAATACAGTTTGTTGTGATAGTACACATGTGAATATATCTATTTAAGAATAGGTAATCATGTTTTATTCATGAAGGAATATTATATGTTTGTGATAACACGCATTGGAGAATTCCAATTTAGGAATCACCAAATATGGAAGTTGTAAAACAAACTCACTCATCCTCCAAACTGCCAAGACAAGACAGTCAATGACTGTGGGGTCGCTCACCAGACTGCAAAGACTGCTAAGACTGGGACTCTGGAGACCACAACAGTCAGAACTTTTCATAATTCTTTTAAAAGAAGTAGATATCTAAAGAGTTAAATCTAAAACAAAAAAATTGGAGTTATGTCCCTGACCCCGCCCACATTTGACCCAGTGACCTGATTTGAACAAATCTGAACCCCAGTCAACCAAGGATCCTTCATACCAAATATGAACCCATATAGCCTGATGGTATTTGAGAAGAAGTCACTTTAAGAATACTATGGAGGGAAAGAGTTATGGCCCTGGCTTCGCAACTATTTCAAGTGAACTCATTTGAACAAATCTGAATGTGAGTCACCTAGGGAACATCCACACCAAATATGAAACCATTCGGTCTTATTGTTCTGAAGATGTTTAAAAGAATTACTATGGTGGGAAAGAGGTATGGCCCTGGCTTCGCAACTATTTGACCCAGTGACCGCATTTTAACAAATCTGAATGAGAATCACCTATGGAACATCCACACCAAATATGAACCCATTTGGTCTTATGGTTCCAGAGGAGAAGATGTTCAAATAATTGTTGTCGGACGGATGGACGGACAAACGATGGACGGACGAGGAGTGATGACTATAGCTCCGCCGGAGCACAGGTAGGGTGGCTGGTTGATAATTAAATCTCTTATCTCCGCCCCTATTTGAACAAACGTGAATCCCCATCTATGAGATCCATTCATTTGGTAATTTCAGACATTAGATTTTAAGAGTTGAACTGAACTGATTTTCCTAAAATGACCCCAAATCTGAAAAAATCTAAACCCCAGTCACCGAAGGACCCTCCATACCAAACATAATCTAAATAGTCCAGATGGTTCTTGAGAAGAAATTGTTTTAAGAATTACTATGGAAGGAAAGAGTTATGGCCCCGACTTCTCACCTATTTGACCTGATGAACTCATTTGAACAAATCTGATTGTGAGTCACCTGGGGGACATCCACACCTAAATATATAAACCCATTTGGTCTTTAATATGTATCTGGAGAAGAAAACAATTGATGGACGGATAGAGACATAATGACAGATGGATGGATGGGAGAACAGTCTGACATAGAGACTGACAAATTCAATCCAATATACCCCCAAGTTTTCTTTGCAAAATCAGGGTATAATGAGTTCAACTGGATACTGGTGGTTAAGAACATAATATTCGAACAGACAAGCCTGAACATAGTGTCTGACATTTGCAGAATGAGGCCCCCAAAGGGTGACTTTAATGACACAATCCTGCAATGCGGGCTAGCATCACCAAATTCACCCTCTGGGGACCTCATTCTGTGTAGGCCTCAACTGCTATGGGAGACATAGCATTAGATTGAAGTTCTCCAGTTAAAGTTGGTGATGTGCACCCATTTGGGCACCTCAATTATGCATTTTATATTCACAAATTAGGGGATATAGAAACTAAACAGAAGGGCTAAAGTAAGTAAAAATGTCAATTTAAGTGCCTATATACTTCCCAGAAGATGAGGCCTAAGCAGAATGAGGACCCTGGCTAGTGTATTTGGTGATGCTAGACTGCTGTGCAGGGTAGCATAACTAAATTCACCCTCTGGGGACCTCATTCTGCAAATGCCAGATAGAAGACAAATTTAATCCAATATATACCCCCCCCCCCCCCATTTTTCTTTGAATATTAGTCGTATGATTTCATCTAGATAAGTGGTGATTAAAACAATAATATGAAATGGCCAAACCTGAATTTAGTATGTCTGACATTTGCAGAATTAGGTCCCAAAAATGTGGATTTAATGACAATATTCTGTAAGGCAGGCTAGCATCACCAAATTCATCCTCAATCTGATTAGGCCTCAATGGCCAATACAACCAAGGAACAGATTGAAGTCCTACAGTTGAAGTTGGTGATACACACCCATTGAGCACCTCAATTATGCATTTTATCTTCTGCAAATTAGGGGGACATTGAAACTGAACAGGTGGAAAAAAGTGACTAAATCAATGAAGTCCTACAGTTGAAGTTGGTGATACACACCCATTGAGCACCTCAATTATGCATTTTATCTTCTGCATATTAGGGGGACATTGAAACTGAACAGGTGGAAAAAGTGACTAAATCAAACTGTCAATTTGATACTTAGGATACTTCCAAGAAGATGAGGACTAAGCAGAATTAGGTCCCTGGCGGGTGTATTTGGTGATGCTAGCATGATGTATGGGGTAGCAACACTAAATTCACCATCTGGGGACCTCACTATGTAAATGTCAGACACACTATTTCCGGACTTGAAGAAATCAAAGCCATTCACAGTATCATTGAATGTCAGTCACCACCTAACAATGGAAGCACCAGTTTGTTGTTAAATTGCTACATATATGTTTAGATTAGAATAATACATGTCATCTGGCCAGTTTATATAATTAATGACCTGTACCTTTACAGATATATATGCCTCTGTGGTGAGAAGAGGTATTAAATTGAGAGGTGATATGGCTTGGAAGGGATGTTGGTTGATGGCAGGGTTGGGCATGGGCCACGTGGGAGGGGGTGGGTGGGGGAGGGTGGAATGTTTCCATAATTTCATTAAAGAGTAAAGTTTCATAACTCTGCAGATGTTATATATAATGGTGTCACTTTTTTTTCAAATTTTAAAACATGTTTTAAAAAAAATTGTCCCAGAAGATGAGGCCTAAGCAGAATAAGGTAATTGAGGGTGTATTTGGTGATGCTAGCCTGTTGTATGGGGTAGCAACACTAAATTCACCATCTGGGGACTTCATTCTGCAAATGGCAGACACACTATGTCCAAGCTTGGAGAAATGAACAATGGACTATTCCTTGTAGACTCTGGTAGAATAGTTGTTTAGCTAATGTCATGTCTTGTAATGACAGATGGTAAACTGGTCTGAAGCAAGCAGTCTTCAGCAAGAGTATCGGGTGACCACACTATGATAAATTGGCTTTTTCAATAATACAGGCTTCAGTGTTCTCTTAAAAATTAATAGTGCATAGCAAAGAGGTGTGAATTATAAAGGGCCATAACTCTGTTAAAATATATCGGATCAAACCCATATTTTAACTTGATCTGTATATAAGTGTCAAAAATTCATATATCAAATTTGGTGTTGATCAGATGAAAAATGTTTGAGTAATCCTGTCTTGGATGAATTCTATATCAAAACAAGAGTGGAATGGGTTAAATAAACAATACCAAAATCCATACAGATGAAGAACATGCTAAGAAAAATCTAGGTAAGAAATATGAGGCTGTGATGTGTCCTAAACAAAAATTAAAGGTCAAAATGCAAAAATTAAATTTTTTGTTTTTAAAGTTATATCCCTGGCTCTGCCCCTATTTGACCCAGTGACCCAATTTGAACAAATCTGAACCCCAGTCACCCAAGGTATCTCTGTACCAAATATAAGCTAAATCGGCCAAATATTTTATTAGAAGAAGTCATTGTAAGAATTACTATGAGTTATGGCCCTGGTTTCTCAACTAATTGACCGGGTGACCTCATTTGAACAAATCTGAACACCAGTGATCCAAGGACCCTCCATACCAAATATTAGCTAAATCGGCCCAATGGTTCTGAACAAGAAGTCGTTGTAAGAATTACTATGGCGGAATAGAGTTATGGCCCTGGCTTCGCAGCAACTATTTGACCCAGTGACCTCATTTGAACAAATCTGAATGAGAGTCACCTAGGGAACATCCACACCAAATATGAACCAATTCGGTATGATGGTTTCAGAGGAGAAGATGTTTAAAAACAAGTTGACGGACGGACAGACGGACGGACGGCGGACGAGGAGTGATGACTATAGCTCCACCGGAGACTTCGTCTCAGGTGAGCTAAAAACCCCTTATTATATTATAGGACTTTTCGACAATCGTGATTGGTATTTTTGTGAGTATTTATTGGTAATAAACTAATTTGGATAACTAAATCGGCTGTTGGTGAAATTCCGTTGTTGTAACTGGATGATACAGGGACCATTGAATCGGATTAAATATATTTAAAACATGCCAAGAATTGAATGGAATGAGTAACATGCACTATTTAGCTAACATGGGTTACAATGAAAGTGTCAATGACACTGTAGCTCAACTTGGAAAGGGAATAATTTCATATGTTACAGTCGATGGAGTGATTAGGAATGCGGAAAGTTGAAAGGTCTAAGTAATACTAGATTATCAACATGAAGAGATACCGGTATATATAAAGTAAAATCCAAGATGGTTGCTGACGGCTATGTTTTCCAATGAAATTAAAAAACATTTGATAGCTTGCATCTAGTAGATCAATATGAAGATTAATATGAAGTTTGGTGATGGTCGGATCAGGGAAGTGGATTGTAGGGTGTGCCAACGGATTTAGTTATGCAAAGATTATAATCCAAGATGGCTGACAGCGGACATGTTTTATGGCCGAATGACCCCAAAATGACTCGTTCCCATCTACATTTCAATTTTAACAGCCATGACAAATTTCATGATGATCCGACCAAAGGTACGACCTGTAGCCCATACCAAAGGATTTAGTGATGCAAAGAGTAAAATCCAAGATGGCTGCGGGTGGCCATGTTTTTTGGTCGAATGACCCCAAAATGACTCGTTACCATTTGTATGTCAATATTAACATAAATGACAAATTTCATGATGATCAGACAAACATTCCCGTCTGTAGTATGTGCTAATGTATATCAGTCATAGGTTATGTTAGGCAATAGGCAGTGTGTCGGAAAGGGGTATGCACCAGATGACAGTCCATCTCTTGTTTTTGCTCTGTGATTTATATTTCATTATTTGTGTTGTTCTCTTTTGTCTTCCAGATTAAATAGCATATAAGAATACAGATACTACTCTGAACTATACAGAAGACGGCCGAAAACAAGATAACGAGTCACAAATGTCAGTGGGTATTATTATTCCCCTTTTTTTTTAAAGGGGTGGTATACTGATTTGTACCTGTGCGTCTGTCAGTGAGTACGTACATCCGTCCGATGTCTCTTCATGTCATTACTTGAACAGTAGTTATCGGATCTAAATGGTATTTGGTATGAATGTTCCCTACTATGAGTATATGCAACAGAGGTTTCCATTGTTTTCTTCGGATTTTCCATTCTAGAGTTATTCATCTTTGTTTATCTGGAAATGTTGGCTTTTAGGTCTGTCCCGATATCTTTTCAGGCCATAACTTGTAACAGTAATGCTCGGATCTCAATGATATTTGTTGTGGATGTTCACCACTAGTAGGGCATTCAATGTCTTATGTTCAATCGTTTTGTTTAGGTTTACCTATATACGAGCGCTGCGGCGCATAAGATACTATGGTGGCGGGATGGGGTGGTGGGTGGGTACTACCTATATACGAGCGCCTGCGGCGCATAAGATACTATGGGTGGCGGGATGGGATGGTGGGTGGGTACTACCTATATATCTCGCTCACACATGCACTCTCTCTCCCTCGTTCTCTCTCACACACACACTAACACTCTTTCACTAACACTCTTTCTCACATTCTCTCCCCCTTTCTCTCACACATACACACACTAACAATCGTTCTCTCTCACACACACTAACACTCTTTCTCTCTCACACACTCTTTCTCTCTTACAGACTATCTCTCCCTCTCTCTCTATCACACACACAAACACTCTATCTCTCACACACACTAACACTCTTTCTCTATTTCTCTCTCTCTCACACACCCCCACACACACTAACACTCTTTCTCTATCATACACACTAACACTCTTTCTCTCTCACACACACTAACACGATTTCTCTCACACACTCGCTCCCTCTTTCTCTCTCACACACACTAACACTCTTTCTCTCTCACACACACAAAAACTCTCTCCCTCTTTCTCTCTCTCACACACACCAACACTCGCTCCCTCTTTCTCTCTCACACACTCCCCCTTTCTCTCTCACACACACTAACGCTCCCTCCCTCTTCCTCTCTAACACAATCGCTCACTTTTTCTCTCTCACACACACTAACACTCTTTCTCTCTCACACACACAAAAACTCTCTCCCTCTTTCTCTCTCACACACACTAACACTCGCTCCCTCTTTCTCTCTCACACACACTAACACTCGCTCCCTCTTTCTCTCTCACACACTCCCCCTTCTCTCTCACACACACTAACGCTCCCTCCCTCTTCCTCTCTCACACACTCTCTCCCCTTTCTCTCTCACACACACTAGCACTCTTTCTCTCTCATACACACTAACACTCTTTCTCTCTCACACACGCTAACACTCTTTCTGGTTCTATCACACACACACTAACACTCTTTCTCTCTCACACACACTAACACTCTTTCTCTCTCACACACACTAACATGCTTTCTCTCGCACACACACTAACACTCTTTCTCTCTCACACACTCTCCCTCTCTCTCTAACACCCAAACAATCTTTCTCTCCCACACACACTAACACTCTTTCTCTCTCTCACACACACACACACACTAACACTCTTTCTCTCTCACACACACAGACACTAACACTCTTTCTCTCTCACAAACTCACTCCCTCTCTCTTTCTCTCACACACACACTATCACTCTTTCTCTCTCACACACTGACACTCTCTCACTCTTTCTCTCTCACACAAACTAACACTATCTCCAGCTTTCTCTCTCACACACCCTCTCCGTCTTTCTCTCTCATAAACACTAACACTCTTTCTCTAACACTCTTTCTCTCTCACACATTATCTCCCTCTTTCTCTCTCACACACACTAACACTCTTTTTCTCTCACACACACTAACACTCTTTCTCTCTTTCACTCTCACACACTAACACCCTTTCTCTCTCACACACTCTCTACCTCTTTCTCTCTCACACACACTAACACTCGTTCTCTCTCACACCAACACGCTTTCTCTTTCTCTCACACACACTAACACTCGCTCCCTCTTTCTCTCTCACACACTCGCTCCCCCTTTCTCTCTCTCACACACTAACACCCTTTCTCTAACACTCTTTCTCTCTCACACACTCGATCCCTCTTTCTCTCTCACACACACTAACACTCTTTCTCTCTCACACACACTAACACCCGCTCCCTCTTTCTCTCTCTCACACATACTAACACTCGCTCCCTCTTTGTCTCTCACACACTCACTCCCGCTTTCTGTCTCACACACATTAACACTCTTTCTCTCTTTATCTGTCACAAACACTAACACTCTCCCTCTTTCTATCTCACCCACTCAACACTCTTTCTCTCTCACACACACTAACACTCTTTCTATCTTTCTCTCTCACTAACACTCCCGCCACCTTTCTATCTCACACACAATAACAATATCTCCCCCTTTCTCTCTCACACACACTAACACTCTTTCTCTTTCCCTCACACACACACACTAACACTGTTTCTCTAACACTCTTTCTCTCACACACTCGCTCCCTCTTTCTCACACACTAACACTATTTCTCTCTCACACACACTAACACTCTTTCTCTCTCACACAATACAACTCTCTCCTTCTTTCTCACACACTATCTCCCTCTTTCACACACACTAACACTCTTTCTCTCACACACACACACTAACACTCTTTCTATCTCACACACACTAACACTCTTTCTCTCTCACACACTCTCTCTTTCTCACACACACACACACTCTCTTTCTCTCTCACACACTAACACTCTTTCTCTCTCACACTCTCCCTCTTTCTCTCTAACACTCTCTCCCTCTTTCACACACAGTAACACCCCATCCGTCTTTCTCTCTAACACACTCTCTCCTTCTTTCTCTCTCACACGCACTAACACTCTTTCTCTAACACTCTTCCTCACACACTCCCCCTTTCTCTCTCATACACACCAGCACTCTTTCTCTCTCTCACACACACACACTAACACTCTTTCTCTCTTTTTCTCTCACACACTCTAACACTCTTTCTCTCTCACACACACACACTAACACTCTTTCTCTCTCACACACTCGCTCCCTCTTTCTCTCACACACACTAACACTCTTTCTCTCTCACACACACTAACACTCTTTCTCTCACACACTAACACTCCCTCCCTCTTTCTCTCTCACACACTCTCTCCCTCACACACACTAACAACCTTTCTCTCTTTCTCTCTCACACACTCGCTCCCTCTCTCTCTCACACACTATTTCCCTCTTCCACACACACACACTAACACTCTTTCTCTCTCACACACTCCCTCCCTCTTTCTCTCTCACACACACTAACACTATCTCTTTCTCTCACACTAACACTCTTTCTCTCTAACACTCTCTCCCTCTTTCTATCTCACACACACTAACACCCTCCCTCTTTCTCTCCCACACACACTAACACTCTTTCTCTAACACTCTTTCTCTCTCACACAATCTCCCCCTTTCTCTCTCACACAACCTAGCACTCTTTCTCTCTCGCAGAAACTAACACTCTTTCTCTCTCACACACTCTAACACTCTTCTCTTTTTCTCGCTCACACACACTAACACTCTTTCTCTCTCTCCCTCTTTCTCTCACACACACTAACACCCTTTCTCTCTCACACACACTAACACTCTTTCTCTCTCACACACACTAACACTCGATCCCTCTTTCTCTCTCACACTCTCTCCCCCTTTCTCTCTCACACACTAACACTCTTTCTCTATCACGCACTGGCTCCCTCTTTCTCTCTCACACACACACTAACACTCTTTCTCTCTCACACCCACCAACACTCCCTCCTTCTTTCTCTCTCACACACTAACACTCTCCCCCTTTCTCTCTCACACACACTAACATTCCATCTTTCTCTCTCACACACACACTAACACTCTTTCTCTCTCACACCCATTAACACTCTTTCTCTTTTTCTCTCACACATACTAACACTGTCTCCCTCTTTATCTCTCACTACCTCTTTCTCTCTCACACATACACTAACACTCGTTTCTCTCTCACACACACTAACACTCTTTCTATCTTTCTCTCTCACAAACACCAACACTCTCTCCCTCTTTCTCTCTCACACACTAACACCCTTCCCTCTTTCTCTCTCACACACTCTCTCCTTCTTTCTCTCTCACACACACTAACACTCTTTCTCTAACACTCTTTCTCTCTCACACAATCTCCCCCTTTCTCTCTCACACAACCTAGCACTCGTTCTCTCTCGCAGAAACTAACACTCTTTCTCTCTCACACACTCTAACACTCTTCTCTTTTTCTCTCTCACACACACTAACACTCTTTCTCTCTCACACACTCTCTCCCTCTTTCTCTCACACACACTAAGCCTTTCTCTCTCACACACACTAACACTCTTTCTCTCTCACACACACTAACACTCGCTCCCTCTCATACACTAACACTCTTTCTCTAACACTCTTTCTCTATCACACACTGGCTCCCTCTGTCTCTCTCACACACACTAACAATCTTTCTCTCTCACACCCACTAACACTCCCTCCTTCTTTCTCTGTCACACACTAATACTCACACAATCTCTCTGTCACACACACTAACACTCTCTCCCCCTTTCTCTCTCACACACTCTCTCCCTCTTTCTCTCCCACACACACTAACATTCTTTCTCTCTTTCTCTCTCACACACTCGCCCCCTCCCTCTCTCACACACTATCTCCCTCTTTCACACACACACTAACACTCTTTCTATAACACTCTTTCTCTCTCACACACTCTCTCCCTCTTTCTCTCTCACACACACTAACACTATCTCTTTCTCTCACACTAACACTCTTTCTCTCTAACACACACTAACACTCCCTCCCTCTTTCTATCTCACACACACTAACACCCCTCCCTCTTTCTCTCACACACACTCTCTCCTTCTTTCTCTCACACAACCTAGCACTCTTTCTCTCTCGCAGAAACTAACACTCTTTCTCTCTTTTTCTCTCACACACACTAACACTCTTTCTCTCTCACACACTCTCTCCCTCTTTCTCTCACACACACTAACACCCTTTCTCTCTCACACACACTAACACTCTTTCTCTCTCACACACTCTCTCCCTCTTTCTCTCACACTAACACCCTTTCTCTCTCACACACACTAACACTCTTTCTCTCCCACACACACACACTAACACTCGCTCCCTCTTTCTCTCTCACACTCTCCCTCTTTCTCTCTCACACACTAACACTCTTTCTCTAACACTCTTTCTCTATCACACACTGGCTCCCTCTTTCTCTCACACACACTAACACTCTTTCTCTCTCACACATAATAACACTCCCTCCTTCTTTCTCTCTCACACACTAATACTCACACACTCTGTCACACACACTAACACTCTCTCCCCTTTCTCTCTCACACTAACATTCCATCTTTCTCTCTCACACCCATTAACACTCTTTCTCTTTTTCTCTCACACATACTAACACTGTCTCCCTCTTTATCTCGCACTACCTCTTTCTCTCTCACACACACACACTAACACTCGTTTCTCTCTTACACACACTAACACTCTTTCTATCTTTCTCTCTCACAAACACCAACACTCTCTCCCTCTTTCTCTCTAACACACACTAACACCCCTCCCTCTTTCTCTCTCACACACTCTCTCCTTCTTTCTCTCCCACACACACTAACACTCTTTCTCTAACACTCTTTCTCTCTCACACAATCTCCCCATTTCTCTCTCACACAACCTAGCACTCTTTCTCTCTCGCAGAAACTAACACTCTTTCTCTCTTTTTCTCTCACACACTTTAACACTCTTCTATTTTTCTCTCTCACACACACTAACACTCTTTCTCTCTCTCCCTCTTTCTCTCACACACACACACACACTAACAGCCTTTCTCTCTCTCACACACACTAACACTCTTTCTCCCTCACACACACTAACACTCGCTCCCTCTTTCTCTCTCACACTCGCTCCCTCTTTCTCTCTCACACACTAACACTCTTTCTCTAACACTCTTTCTCTATCACACACTGGCTCCCTCTTTCTCTCTCACACACACTAACACTCTTTCTCTCTCACACCCACTAACACTCCCTCCTTCTTTCTCTCTCACACACTAATACTCACACACTCTCTCTGTCACACACACACTAACACTCTCTCCCCCTTTCTCTCCCACACACACTAACATTCCATCTTTCTCTCTCACACCCATTAACACTCTTTCTCTTTTTCTCTCACACATACTAACACTGTCTCCCTCTTTATCTCTCACTACATCTTTCTCTCTCACACACACACTAACACTCGTTTCTCTCTCACACACACTAACACTCTTTCTCTCTCACAAACACCAACACTCTCTCCCTCTTTCTTTCTCACACACACTAACACTCGTTTTCTCTTACACACACTAACACTCCCTCCCTCTTTCTCTCTCATACACTAACACTTTCTCTCACACACACACTAACACTCTTTCTCTCTCACACACTAACACTCTTTCTCTCTTTCACACACACTAACTCTCTTTCTCTCTCATACAATCTTTCTCCCTTTCTCTCTCACACAATCTCCCTCTCTATCTCACACACAAACACTCTTTCTCTCTCACACACACTAACATTCTCCCGCTCTTTCTATCTCACACACACACACTATTTCTCCCCCACACACACTACCACTCTTTCTCCTTTCTCTCGCACACACTAACACTCTCTCCCTCTTTCTCTCACACACACTCCCTACCTCTTGCTCTCACACACACTAACACTCTTTCTCCAACACTCTTTCTCTTTCACACACTCGCTCACTCTTTCTCTCACACACACTAACACTCTTTCTCTCTCACAAACACTAACACTCCTTCGCTCTTTCTCTCTCACAAACACTACCACTCACTCCCTCTTTCTCTCTCACACAAACTAACACGCTTTCTCTCTTTCTTACACACACTAACACTCGCTCCCTCTTTCTCTCTTACACACTCTCTCCCTCTTTCTCTCTCACACACACTAACACTCTTTCTTTAACACTCTTTCTCTCTCACACACTAGCTCCCTCTTTCTCTCTCACACACACTAAAGCTCTTTCTCTCACACACACACATCCACACACTCTCTTCTTTCTCTCTCACGTACATTAACACTCTTTCTCTCTCTCACATACTAACTCTCGCTCTCTCTTTCTCTCTCGCAAAACTAACACTCACTCCCTCACACTAACACTCGCTCCCCCTTTCTCTCTCACACACTCCCTCCCTCTTTCTCACACACATCAACACTCTTGCTCTCTCACACACTAACTCTCTTTCTCTCTCACACACACTAACACCCTTTCTCTCTTTTTCTCTCACACACACTAACACTCTTTCTCTCTTACACACTCTCTCCCTCTCTCTCACACTAACACTCTTTCTCGAACACTCGTTCTCTCTTTCGCTCTCACACACTCGCTCCCTCTTTCTCTCTCACACACACTAGCACTCTTTCTCTCTCACACACACTAACACTCTTTCTCACCTTTTCTCTCACACATACTAACACGCTTTCTCTCTCACACACACTAACACTCTTTCTCTAGAGATAATTCAGATCGTGTTGTTAGTGTGCCTGCCATTGTTTTGTTGCTAGTGTGTCTGTATTTTGTTGCTAGTGCGTCTGTCTGTTTTGTCTGTCTTTTGTTGCTAGTGCGATTGTTTTGTTGCTAGTGTGTCTATCTTTTGTTGTTAGTGTGCCTGCCATTGCACTAGGAAGTATGTCGGAAAGTGGTATGGACCAGACGAGTCCATCTCTTGTATTTGCTGTGTGATTTATATTTCATTATTTTTGTCCTTCTCTTTTGTCTTCCAGATTAAACAGCATAGAAGAATAGAGATACTACTCTGAATAAATAAAAGGCCGCTCGGCCACAGTGTCCCCCGAACCGGTGGCTTCATTTGGAGCGGAGGCTTTGTAGAAGTATACTATATGGATAAGACACTTGTGCCATGTCTCATTACTGACGTGCATACAAATAACCAAATCTTAAAAAAACTCTTAAAATAAAAATATAACCTCAAATTGGCACAAAATGAAGAAAATTACAAGAAAAATTGAATTTTCTAAGTCGAAAAGCCCATAACTCTGAGAAAAATCATCAAATTCGAACTTGACCTGTATCTTGATATGACTGATCCACATAAAAACGGTATTTGCAATTAAAGGATCCAAACTTGAGATATCATCCGGAAACCAAAAAAGTAAAACAAGTCGAAAAAGGGCCACAACTCTCGCAAAAATGGGCGGAGCATACCCATATTCGAACTTGACTTGTACATAGGGCTGATAAACTCACATACCAAATTTGGTTCAGATATGATCACACAAACTGAAGTTATCATCCGGAAACCAGAAAATTACATGATTCTAAGTAAAAAAAAAGGGCCATAACTCTCGCAAAAATGGGCAGAGCAAACCCATTTTCGAACTTGACCTGTATTTTGGTCTGATAAACTCACCTATGAAATTTGCTTTTGATCTAATAACCGAAACTAAAGTTATCATCCGGAAACCATTCCGGACGCACGGGCCGACGGACACCGGCTATTTTAATAGTTCCCCGAATTTTTTTTTCGGGGGACAACTATACAGAAGACGGCCGAAAACAAGATAACACAAAACAAAGGTCAGTGGGTATTATTATACCCCCCTTTTGAAAGGAGGGGTGTACTGTTTTGAACCTGTTCATCCAAGTGTCTGTTAGTGCGTATGTACATCCGTGTGATGTCTGTTCATGTCATTACTAGAACAGTAGTGCTCACATCTAAATGATATTTGGTATGGATGTTCCCTACAATGAGCATATTCAAGAATGTTCCATCGGTTTGTTTGAATTTTCCATTCTGTAGTTATTCATCTTTGTTTATCTGGAAATTTAGTTTTTTTTGTCTGTTCAGGTCATAACTTAGCAGTAAGCTCGGATCTCAATGAAATTTGGTGTGGATGTTCACCACTAGTAATGCATTCAATGGCATATATTCAATCATTTTGTTTAGGTTTTCGTCTATAGTTCATCTTTTTTATTTGAAAATGCTGAATTTTGGGTCCATATGTCAGTATATCAGTCATAGGTTATATGTTAGGCACTAGGCAATATACTGGAAAGCGGTATGCACCAGACGACAGTCCATCTCTTGTATTTGCTCTGTGATTTATATTTCATAGGAATAGGAATCTATTCTCGACAATGAGATGTTGCATTTCCTCAGAATTTCTTACATGGCTCAGTGAGGAGGAGAGATCCTATCTTTGATCAGTACGTTACTGAGACGAGAGAATGCATAAAGAGCGTTTTCTATTTCTAAAAGTCGTTACTGGCAAGTTGGAGTGGATTCTCTCGTGTTGGATAGGAATCTGAGTGTCTGGTGTATATATATTTATACCCGGAGAAAATGACACGAATGTTATTCTGATACCCGGATTTCTGGAAATTTGGACTGAAAATCTGAAAAACTCTGAGACTTATGGAATTAATGGAACATTTCTGCGAGTTAAATAATTTATTAAATAACTAATAAAGAGCGTTTATAAAGAGCGTTTAATTTATGATGGAAAGAGAAAATAGTTAGTTATAAATACTCATTGACGAGTAGTCCCGAGATTCAGATTAATTCTCAATATATCAGAGATAGAAAGAGAAAATAATTAGTTATAATTAGTTCAAATTAGACTGTACTCATATATGACTCATAGTCCCAGAAAATACTCATCGACGAGTAGTTCCAATATTCAGATAAGTTTTTTGAAAATGACATGAATGTTATTCCATCCACTAGAATGACAACAACAACAACTCAATGTGCTTATAGAGATGGAAATTTGGACCCGGAGATAGAAACTCTGCAAATTTGGAATTTATGGAACATTTCTGCAATGGGCTAATTAAATAATAATAATACTTCTACTCCAGGGTGCCAGATACAACTTACAGTAATGCCCTAATTAGTTGACTGCTTAACCACAGGAGAATTATGCTGTGGTTAAGCAGTCGATTAATTAGGGCATTACTGTAAGTTGTATCTGCCACCCTGGAAATATGGCTTGTTGCCATTCATCGGAAAGCTCTCCCTGATAGCTTTCCGATGAATGGCAACAAGCCATATTTCCGACTAAATCCTGAAAAGTTACCCATAATTCTCAGTCAACAGCAACACAATCTATTAAAAGTTTAGCCAAATATAATTGTTTGTTTTGAGTTCGCAAGCTCACATCGATATCGTGTATTTAATTCAATCTATGATTGTTAAAAAAATTCTTGTGGGATCATTTTGTTTATAAAGTTTGCTGTCACGCCTACAGGAAATTCCTGTGTTTTCAGGCAGAATGGGAATTTCCTAACCCCGCAAAAAGCTATAAACAGAGACATGTGGATTGTGCGATAAATTATAAAAGTATATTTCTGTGAGAATGAAGAATAGTTTCACATATCAATTTTGGAGCATGGTACAGTAATGCTCTAAGTAATCGACTTCTTAACCACAGCAGAATTATGGGTAACTTTTCAGGATTTAGTCGGAAATATGGCTTGTTGCCATTCATCGGAAAGCTCTTGATCACGCAAATGATTCCTTGTTGACTACCACGTTTTGTGTGGACCCTGGATGCCACTCCCGCTGTGCACACAGTGTAGGAAATGGCAATGTCACCAGGGGGAGGTGTCAGGTTGGAAATTTCCAACAATGGGAATTTGGAGATACCAGTTGGCTCCTTAAGTAATACAAAGGCAAATGGTGATAAAATAATTCATTCCTCATGAAAACAATGCATATAAATCTCAAGCACTATAATGGTAACACAGGTTCAATTATCAATTCCGGGTAATCTTAGCACCTTATTTTTCTCTTTTTCACCCCCAGTAGTAATTTACTCCAGAAAGACATTCCTTTTTTCCATGACATTACAAAGCATCTCTGTGCCAACGTAAATATTACGCACATGCGAAAATATCCATTCGATGTTCCCCGATGCTGCAACCAATCCTAATATGTTTCAGTCGAATTTTCATACATATCAGGATTCGGTATATAAAATTATCTTTTAACCATGTAAATGATCAACAACAAACCTATGGACATAGAAATAAACTGGTTTTCAAACATGATCAAAATATTGTTGTGGAATATTCATATACTAAATATGAATGAAATCGGTTGATTTCATTAAATAAATAAATATAAAAATCTTGACAAACTAAGATACATAATATAGCCCTTAACAAGGGCAGCATCAATAAAATTATAATCATATAAACACTCTTTTAATTTAAAACCTTTTAGTCTAAGGCCTTCTTCAGTGAAAGAGCAAAGAGCTATAGTGCAAAATTTATTGAGGCCCAGTGGGGAAAAAAAATTGGCGGATTGGCGCGGCAGTCGCTTCTAGCACCGAGAGGAAGGAATATATAAAAAAAAAATTGAAAGGGTTACAACCATGGCCAAATATTCAGCTATGTTACCCGATGTTGGCCACATTACAAAGAAATATCGGCACTTACTTAATCAGAAAGGGTGAAGAATGTTTTCACATTCACTCCATTGGAGACAAAAAATATGTTATATGTTAGTTCATAGCACAAACAGATGATGGTTGTGATATGTGGTGGCGGACCTCTGTTCAGTGTATTGAAAATATGTATTGGACTATGACATTCACCATAAGATAAGATGTGAACTGTCCTACACAAACATTTTACATGTATAAGGCCTGAAATGTCCGAAATGTGGTACCACAGGCCGTATGTAGGTGAGACGGAATGCCATCTAGCTGACAGATTTAAGTAGCACCAAAGCCTGCGTATGCATAATGTCATCATTGGAAACTGGCTAATTACGTCAGCAGGACATACCCAGTGACGTAAGATCTTTGATATAAGTAAAGTACAGCCAAGTCATGTAACGTCTGATAATCTAACTTTCGCAGACGAAGACTTTAGGCTGAAAGCTTTGAAATTAAATGATGATAAATTTAAGACACATATAAAGTCAGATAAAAAAAACAACGTCCAAAAAATTGTCAAAATCCAGCAATGAAAGTGTCAATGACACTGTAGCTCAACTTAGGTAGGGGAATAATTTAATGGTTGACAGTAAATGGAGGAATTAGGAAAGGTGCTAATTGAAATGTCTAAGTAAGACAAGATGTAAATGAGTAAAATCCAAAATGGCCATATTTTGTTGCCGAATGACCCCAAAATGACTCGTTCCCATCAAGAGGTCACCCCGATGAACCATATGAAGTTTGGTGATGATCGGATCAGAGATGTGGTCTGTAGGATGTGTCAAAGGATTTATTGATGCAAAAAGTTAAATCCAAGATGGCCACCAGCGGCCATGTTTTTTGGCCGATTGATCCTAAAATGACTCGTTCCCATCTACATGTAAATGTCAACATTTATGACAAATTTTATGATGATCAGACAAACAGTACGGCCTGTAGCCCGCGCCAATTGATTCAATTTTGAAATCCAAGATGGCCACCAGTGGCCATGTTTTTTGGCCGAATTACCCCAAAATGACTCGTTCCCATCTACATGTCAATGTCAACATTCACGACAAATTTCATAAAGATCAGACCAAAGATACGACCTGTAGCCCGCGCCAAAGTATTTAGTGATGCAAAGAGTAAAATCCAAGATGGCTGACGGCGGCCATGTTTTTTGGCCAAATGACCCCAAAATGGCTCATTCCCATCTAGAGGTCACCCCGGTAATCCATGTGAAGTTTGGTGATGATCGGATCAGAACTGTGGTCTGTAGGATGTGTCAAAGGATTTAGTGATGCAAAGAGTAAAATCCAATGTTTTTTGGCCGAATGACCCCAAAATGACTCGTTCCCATCTACATGTCAATGTCAACAGTCATGAAAAATTTCATAAAGATCAGACCAAAGATACGACCTGTAGTATGTGCCAAAGGAAATTGTTGATGGACGCACACACACACGCGCACGACAGACACCAACCCATGGCAATAGCTCAAACTTACAAAATAAGTTGAGCTAATAAATGGCAAAGTCATAGAGGATTAGGGCCGACCGACTGACTGTCCCTCAACATGATCTTAAGAGTAGTTTTTGAAAAATACTTCACTAAAAATCACATTCAGTTAGATTTGAATCCAAGCACTCAAAATTGAGTATGTTGTAATTTTTGTAGTTAGAAGTTTTAAACGCTGTTAGATGTGCATGGAAAGTCACAGATAATAGTCTCCATCAGTGATAGCATTTTCACGACATCTCTCATTACATTTCTCAGCAACAGAATGGTCATAGCATTAACATCTCAGCACAGCACGTTATAACATCATTAGCAGGGAAGAGGTCAAAAAGTAGTTCTTCAAATAAATGTGACTCAACAGTAATAAATCTGTGATAAATCAGGATAAATAATGATATATTGGTTATATATTTTGACGATGGAATGCCTATGTCACTACTTGATTAGGGGCGTTAGATTTCAAAATTTAGATTTGAACTGTAATGGGGAGTAAACCAAAAGAAAAATGGTTATGTTGCAGATCAGTCTGGAGTAAACTACATATACCCACATATAAAAAATAGTATCAGTATGAATCTGAGTGTATGTTTACATAGACTGGTTGCAGATATAAAGTAACACACAACACAAAACAATATCCAGCCTAAAAGTTATAAATGCAATATAGATAATACTGTGACAAAACATATTTTCATTACTACATTATTATACGTATTACATCATTTCAAATGAGAAAAGTGTCACTGAGTTCAATACATGTGTATCCAACCATAACGTATGAAAGTAAATACAGAATTTTTTTTATAAAAATGCAAGCAATAATGCCTTAAATAATCCTTAACAACAGCAAAATTGTGGGTAATTTTTCAGGATTTAGTCGCAAATATGGCTTGTTACCATTCATCGGAAAGCTCTCAGCGAATGGTAACAAGCCATATTTGCGACTAAATCCTGAAAAATTACCCATAATTCTGCTGTGGTTAAGTGATCAATTACTTTGGGCATTACTGTAATTGCAAGTAATCCTATAAAGTTCTTCAGAAATGAGGTGCAAACATTCCTTGCCCTCTGCCATATTAAAACGTATCTTAGGACCACAATGAACCAAATGAGACTTAACCACCTGATGAAATTTTATGTGGACAAAGAATTCACAGATAAACTTAACCTGTCCAATATAGAGAACAAATTTGTTTAACGTTAACATTTTATGTTTTTTTGTTGTAACTACATGGACATGACTCATTTGAACCCCACAATTATGTATCTCAAAACATACCTATGAGGAACATTTATGAACAAATTTGTCGATACAGCGCTGAAAATATGTGTTATGTTTCTTATATTTTTCGATAAATTTGAGATCGTTTCATTCAAGTGCTGGTTCAATTTATTGTCAGCAGGGCGCTTACATATTGTAACTGTAGACCATGGAAAGATAATCCAGAGCTGTCGTCACTCTGAAGCATTTATGGTACTACATGATTTGGATGATTAAAATGAAGAGAAAACAGTGTGTGAAGATTTAAATAGTTTTGTGTTATGATGACACAATATACCGTTTCCGGAATTCCGATAAATAACGAGAGGCCGATCACGATCGGCAGATGTTAACCCATCCCTTGGCGATATAAATTTACTATGATCGGATAAATGAGAGTTTTGGTGTTGAATTATAGAGTATACTGTTTATGTACTATTATAGACAAATTTACATCACACAAATTATTGGAATTTATGGGTCACTGGCATTTATATAAGAGAATACACTCTTACAGGATCGGTAATGCTAAACCACCACAACCTAATTGTGTTAGTTTTTTCAAATTGGTTTAACTTAAAAAAAATTGTTTTTAATTATTTAAAAAAAAGATTGGGAACCTTTTTATCAAAGTGTATCATAATCATCAATATCTAAATGAAAACCAATGAAAGAGTCACTGACATTTTTTTTATTATTATTATTATAAAACATAAAAATATTTTTTTTTTATTTTTTTCAAATTTTTTTTCGAAAAAGGGTCATAACTCCTTTAAATAAATTGGATCGAAACCATATTCAAACTCAAACTGTATTGTGGGCTGAGAAACTCATATACAAAATTTGGTTCCGATCAAATAGAAAATGTTAGAGTTATCGCATTATGCCTAAAGTGTACTTGCAGAGTACAAGAAAAATATATCAAACCTGGTGTGCCCCTTTAATATTTCAATTCACATTTGTAATCAATTGAAATTAATGTCCAACAAATTTACTAAACACAATCACATTATTAATCTCCAATAGTAATGCTATTAAACAATGAAACCAGATTATGCCTTTAAGATGGAATTTAAATAACCATGCATATAAAATATATAGTAGAAACATTCCATCTATGCTATCCCCAGCATATGGCCAGAGATACTTTATAGAGTATAAAGTATATACAGAGATAGTATATGATATGGCCAACACATGCTAGTAGTTAATTATCTCAATGCAAGACAGAGAGACAATTCATGGCATTGTAACTGGATACTAACTCTGTGTGAGAAGACAAATTCAAACCTGATTTATTAGATTCTATTTGGACAGTGCAACTGGGTATCTTTGATATATTTTAGCCATAAATAAAATAATCAAAAGACCATAACTCCATTAAAATATATCGGATCAAACCCATATTCGAACTCGACCTGTATTTTGAGTTGAGAAACTCACATACAAAATTTGGTTCCTATCAGTTGAAAAATTGTAGATTTATCGAAACATGCATGATTTCTATGTCAAAGGGCCATAACTCCATTAAAAAATATTGGATCAAACCCATATTTGAACTCGATATGTATTTTGGACTGAGCAACTCACATACTAAATTTGGTTATGGTCAGATGAATTTTTTTTTAATTATGGCAGAATGCATGAATTCTAAGTTGAAAAAGGGCCATAACTCCCTAAAAAAAACTCGGATCAAACCCATATTCGAACTCGATCTGTATTTTGGGCTGAGAAACCCATATACAAAATTTGGTTTCGATCGGATAGAAAATGTTTGAGTTATCGCATTACTCGTAAAGTGTCTACGGACAGACGGACAGACGGACCAACGACGAGTGGTCAATCCGGGCAACGACACTATGTTTACCATACTATGGTATGGGTAAACATAAAAATGGCTGTTTTTGATCGGGACCCAATCATCGTGTTCAAAGTTGTAGTAGCTCTAGTTGATTTCATGTGAGATCTTCAACTCGTTATGTTGGGATATAATATTTTATGACTCGTAGTGAATCAAATTATCAAACTCATTTTATAAAATCTTATATCCCAACATAACTCGTTGGAGATCCTCTATTTCTTTTTAAAACACTCATAAGTGAAAAATATAACACACAATGATTCTTTAAGGTTATTTGAGAATAATATACGTAATACAAATGTGCCTTCAAAAAGAATTTCATATAAATGTATTGTTGTTGTTAGACGCGAGTCCGGGAAGTGATAGAACATCTTTAATATATACCTGTGGGACTGAAATATAATCAGTAATCATTATCAGAGTGAGAAACAACCAATAATAAAACAACAAGAAAAAAAACTAAAACAACAAGAAAAGATGAGATTCAAAAACCAGCATCATTAGAAATATCAGGTATATATAATTATTCTGATTATAGCTAGCATAGTCATCATTGTGCAGACTCTTCAATCTGATGTAAAGGAGGCACGTCTCACTTAGAAAATTGTGAACTAACGCTATTTTTGAAGGATCATCAAAACAGTTTTAACTGGTTGATTTCAATAAACATGGTATGGTTGTAAAACATGATTGTTATTTACTGTTTGTTCTGATTAGAAGCTTGATTCCTACATATTGCTACTCTCTGTGAAAAGCTTCTAAAGCGCTCTCAGATGGTATGCGTTGTGTTTCAATGATGCCAATGATATAGAACATATATAAATTCATTAAAGACAACGCATGTGGAATTGCATCTCTTCAAGTACACATTGGATTGAAAAGTTGCCAAACCAGGTCAGGATTATTGAAATAGTACTACAATAAACAATATGTTGCACCAAGGGTGCTGGCAGATCAGAAGTAACAATAATCTATAGCAGCAAGAATTTCAGGTCCATAAATTAACAGGATTTAATTTTATGGACATGTTTTTGATGCGCATGATGTTACAGAAAGTTTTATATGATGTGTATAAAATTTGAACTTGTGATATAATATAACAGGCGCCAGAGTAAATATATGTGTAGGGGCAGCCGCCCATGTTGCTTTGGTATTCAGATAAGAGCATCACAGGATGCTATGAAAACCATGTATCAGCAGAACTATATGGAAGGTTCTAAGAGCAAGATATAGTTAAATATGAGCTTGATTCCTGCAAATTGACAAAAATACTGTTTCAGTAACATATTTTTTGTTTTCTCAATTACAGTCTATTAATTATAATCAATACATCTCCAACTGGGACTAAAGTATGATCCCCCATGGTCCTAGAATACTTCTGGCGCCCATTAGTATAACTGGATTTAGATCATTATGGATATTTGAATTTGTACTTTAATACCAATTCAAATAACTTGAAAGACATATAATGGTAGCATTAAGAATCTAATAAGTGCTTTGAAATCACCTCATTTTACTCAATGTTGACTAATCAATATCTGAAGTAAAAACTGTATTAAGACTGTTCACTCAAACTTGATTCCTTGTGCTAATGGTAATTCTTTGCTGTAGTTGATTGTGCTGAAAGATAAATAGAAAATAAAAGGTCGCCGATTTAAATGTTAAAGGGCAATAAATCGGACATAAAATTTTTTCCGTCAACACGATACTTGTTACACATCTTCAATGTGTCAGTATCAATGTACTGAAGTTTTAGTTAAAGGAATTAGTCTGTCAAAAAAATATTTTTTTTATTGTCATAATACTAATAATATATGACTGACGGACCCATTTCACCAAGAAAATTCTAAATTGGGCAGATAAGTGTAATTCACGTGAGTGCGATCACATGACCACAACGCGGTCACATGACCGATCATCTGCATCAACGCTTACCGGTGACAGCGGTGGGTGGAGCTTGAAATCGAGTCCCCAATCGCGTAACTAGTTGATAATTATATGTATAAAATATTGCAGTCGCCAGTAAATTTACGATAAATAGAGATCACGGAATAAAACTGTTTGAATGTGCTGAATTATGAACTGGATTTGCTAGAATAATGATGGCTAAAATACACTTTGAGACGATAAAAGTTGTGTGCAATGAGATTAATTTATGCAGAAATGCAATGAGCGAGCGGAATTTCATGCGAAACTAATTTAACTGTTTCTGAAAGAATACAAGTTAGGCCATATAGCTTCTTCTTCGTTGTATATGGTACCAATTACGGAAGCTAGTTTACACACTAGTGTCATCCCGTTGTGCGCTATAGGAGTACAATTATTAAAAAAGTGATTAAAAAGGTGGTGGTTTTTATACTAGTACATGTATCATGATGGCTTATATTCGTCATAATAATGTTCCTGTCTGTTTCTTCACACGAAACATTGTGTGGAGCAGTGCACGACTGTGAACAGCTTGCTAAAATCCTTCCAGTCAAGATCGATAAGTGCGTAAACTAAATAATTCACTCGAATACACAACAGACTGTCGAAACTACAATAATTATTAATTAGGCTGTAGTTTGGCATAACAACATTTTTTTTAATTGAAGGCTAGCCTGGCATTGTTTTTCAGTTTGTGTTTGTTTTGGTTTTTTTTCGTTTTATTTTACGTTTTGATTGCAGATACATGTATTGACTTTGTAGAGGATTTTTTTAATTGTTAGCCTAGAAAATATCCAATGATTGCCTCTAATAAAGAGCATTCTCAATTATGAAAGTGCTCTATTTCGATAAGTCATGGGTGATGGTGTGGTATTGTGACATTTAAATATAAAGAGCGTCAATGCTTCCGCCTCCCAAAAGCGGTAGACAATAAAGAGCGTTATAAATTACGCACTGTGTTGTCTTTTTGGAGGTACTTAATAATGGATCGCTAGCCCGCCCACAACCGAACACACTACATCTACTAGGCATCTTGGCATATGTGGAGATGGTCTACAGATACTCGGGATATATATATCGAAAGTAAAAAAAAACACAAAACAAACAAAAACAAAAGCACCTAAATAGAGTTAACATTATTCAGCCCAGTGTTTATATAACATTTGGGCGCTTCTTATGTATGACCAGGTGAATGGGATCCTCCGTCGCCATTTCTATTCACTTTGGGGTATTTTACAGTGCAAACAAGTTCGCGACTAACACTTATGAATAGTCAAGGAGTGATTAGGAGTGATTACAAATCACTGAGTGAATACGAGACAATCAAAGCACTACTGCCATCTTTTCAAAACAGCAGACACGTGGCGGCATGTTATTAATGGCTACAAAAACAACAATTCTAGGCGCTACTAATTACTTTATTCACATAGTTATTGTTTTCTATTCCAGATAAACGACCAAAGCGGCTACACTATCTTCATTAATTAGATAACACATTGAATAGCGACGTAATCTATACACCACACGCGCACATACGACTCCGCATTTTAGTATCGGCTGACTTATGATTACGTCATCGTAGTCAGCATAATAAACTCTGGCTCCGAATCTGTGTTTTAAATTTGTTCGCCCACAACTACGTCACTCGTAGTCAAGTCACGGAAATCTCCGAATACCGGTGGTGGTATTATTGATTTATTTGACAGGTTATTTATTATGTGATCTGAATGGGACTTGGGTCATTTTAATCACAACAGGGAGGGCTTTCCGATTGCGTTTTGTAGTTTCTAGTGAGAGAAAAAAATTGGGAAGTAACAAAGAATATGCTTGGATTATTACAACAGCTGTATGAAACAAAAATAGATCGGATATTAAAGGTACTCAATCCGATCAGACGGTTCCCATACCTTCAAGATACAACAACAACAACAACAACAACATTTCTTCAAAATATGCTTTAGTTATCAGAATCGATTTATTGCAACAAAATAATGCTAACCACTATCAACTACCAAAACTTGTTATTTATCAACATTTTGGAAACTGGAAACTGACAGAATACACGTTCGTACAAAGATGCATCCCAGGATGTACAATTCTATGTTGAAAAATCGCAATATTAAACTCTGGCAAAATGATTCCAACTGAACTCAAATCGCAGGTGCACAGGCTCCCATTCCGGTTGACATATCTGCCGAGTTTTAAAACAATTGACTGAAAAATGACGGAATACAGGCTGGGACAAAAGATGTGTCCAAGGATGTATGATTCTATTTAATAAAATGGCAACAACCCCGCCAAAATGACTCTGACTGACTGAACTCAAAAGTTTTTAAAAAATTGACTGGAAAATGACGAATACAGCCTCGGACAAAGTTTCAACAGACAGACGAGTGTCATTACAATAGTCCTCTGACGGAATGTCGGGGGACAATTATAATTACAGAATTATGCCACATTCTTCTTTGAGATACTAGTGATGTACGCAGTTGACGGAACATCAAGTAATCATCCGAAAACGGCATAAATATGTTATAAATGATCAGACTGAACCTATATTTACCATGATTTCCCAAATGGAGACCAAGTACCAAATTAAATCGGTCAAATATATCATTCAAGTTATCACCCAGACAACAAATATTATGGAGGGATGGATGCCTTTCATCTCTATAGTCTTTCAAAAATCTTATTTTATTAGTGGTGGGTGGGTGGGTGAGTGTTGTGGGTTGGGGTTGGGGATATTGGGGACTATATATATTAGGCCAAATTTTTTTTATTTGATTCTCAGATATATCATGAAAATAGAAACATAGAGTCACATCGATCTCCGCATAACTGAATTTTTTTCACATATTTCTAAACAGCATCGGGAATTTAGAAACATTTTATTGACAATTGGATCCAAAACGGTATCGCTTAAATTTCACTCTCTGGTATTACATGTATATGTTGAGTAATGTTAATTTTAATGACTATTCTTAATTGAATTAAACTTTACTACTAAATCTACAGATTATATTTAGGCAAATGTTGGGAAAGGAATACTATAATAACTGCTCAAAATCAGAACCATGATCAATTATATTTTTTAATGAAAGCAACCAAAATGTGCCCAAGAAATGTTCCAACTTATTTTGAATATGGAGTAATTGTCAGAAATATGATGTAACACATTTCATACTGCAATAATAAGTGATAAAAGGTTTGCTGACCTCATGTACCTCGAAACAAGATGGCAGTCAAAAAATGGGCATAATTCCTTAATTTCTATCAACAATCATCGGACAGTGCCCATAATCGAACTGCGTCTTCTCAAATGTGAACCACGAAGCAAATATCAAGAAATTCTGAGTTTCAATGTAAACAAATGAGCATAACTCCTTCAAAAATCATCAGACCATGACATCCTGGGTAACGCTTTGTTGGCAAATGTTTAGTAGTAATCTGCCTCTAATTTACTGTAGATTTCAGTCTATAAGTCCCACTATTTCCCCTCAAAATGTGCAATATACATTGGTAAGTCATTATGGGGGCTCAATACTGAGCTACAACCATGAACACAGGTGAGTTTTTGCAGTGCAGACGTTTTACCTCAAAATCGAAGAAATGTATTTATTCCCTATCCAATGAATGCAACATTTTCCATTATACGAATCCAGCATGTGGTCATCTCCATCTGAGGAATGGCTTTTGAGTTTACACCAACTTGTTTTTATCGGTATTGTATACAATACGCAGAACGTGTGCAAAGCACGTGACATGAGCTCTGATATAACATTTATTATTGCTAGAGAACGCTTGACACTTAGTGTGACAATGTGTCTTTCCAACCCCAGTAATTTCTTTGATGTCGGCTTTTAATATTGCTACCATTATAAAAGTCGTTGTATCCATTGTAGGCCTACGTTGTGGTGCTTACATCCTTTTAGTTCATTAACTTGAGATCAAAGTAAGACGATCTGTTTTAATTTGGTTTCAATACAAAGCTTCATTGTTCCTGCTTGTTGTCTCAAGTGCAAGGAAATGGCTACTTTTCAGTGATAACCATCAAAATTTTCTCCCGACAGGGCGCTGGGTATGTGCTTCCTAAATACAGCCACATTCCCCCAACCCCTAGTGGAAACCCTGATACCATATAGTTCGGTGGGTAATATATTTTTGATGGAGATAACACATTCTAATTTTGCCATGATTCCAGATGATTCAGATAAAATATTTAATAAACTGTTTTGAGAACCCAAAATAGTGCTCAAGCAATGTTAAAATTAGCACTTGGGCTAGAATTAAATAATCAGTTTATAAAATCCTTCCTCCCTCATTCATTCCGAAAATAGTCTGAGAATCAAATAATTTTTTTTAGCATTATCTTTATATAATTACCATGTAGATCGTCTCATATACTGCTTCCAGGAATCGCTACCAGATTCCCTGCCACCACCTGTGTGCTTCTCACCACCTGTTGAAAAATTATAGTCACCAATTATCATGCGCAATTCTTAATTTGGTGCCTATTGGCTCTTCATTTATCTCACATAGTTATTTATATGTGGCAACATCATCAACACTAGATTTGTATACCTGCAGTTTTCCAATGTCTGAAAAAGTGGGGTGGCCTCAAACAGGATTTTTCTATAGCAAAAATAATTGGGGTAGGGTTTAGTCCAAACTTGGGTCAGTACAGTATTTTCTTTTATGTAGTACTTTCGAATTACAATATTTGGTGATTTTATTGGGCTTGAAAATGCACAGCTAGAATATTAAATGCAAATATATAATTTCCATTAATAAAGTGCTAAAGTTCACAACTCTCAGGACCACATACATTATCTAATATCAATGACCTAAGAAAATAAAAAATGACTGTTCAAACATAATAGTATATTTTTTGGGTTGTGTTTTCTAGAAAAAAGAAGAAGAAATTTTAATACAATCCAACAATTATAACATAGTTTTGAACCAGAAACAAAATTAACCAGTGAATTCTAAGTCAACAAGGGTCATAACTAGACAATATTCATTGAATATTGAGGTCCCATCTATTTCTCAATGTACATACTAAATTTTTCGACTAGATACCTCGGACCTCTTCCCTGAAATAATACTCTACTTTGTCATTGTGACATTAGAGTGTATCAGGTACCATATAGATAGATAGAGGGTAAGGGGGGATAATATATCACCAATAGTAAGATTGTGGCATGCTGAAACAATTACTAAGTAAAATTTACTTTCACATCAACAGTAAATTTGTTTTGTCTTTTCTGAAAAAAACAAAAAACAACTAAATCTCACCAAAAGCGCCGCCAATTTCAGCACCACTGGTAGGAATGTTGACATTTACAATGCCACAATCTGATCCCTTTGGTCTGAAGAGATGTAGAGAGAAAAAAAGAATTGTTTAGAATTAAAACATTCTATGCTCTGAATAACCATGTGGTCAACGTAGAAACAGTAGCATGCTTGAATTAGAGTTTTTCATGTATTTAATATTTCTGTCTACATACCGATTAACATTTTAATTCATTTTGCTTTTTTAATATTATGCTCAGGAAAAGAAATTGGGATGACGCTACTGATTTTGAGCTCAACTTACTTTGTAAGTTTGAGCTATTGCCATGGGTTGGCGTCCGTCGTCCGTGTGTGTGTGCGTCAACAATTTCCTTTGGCGCGGTCTACAGGTCATATCTTTGGTCTGATCTTTATGAAATTTATCATGAATGATGACATTGACATGTAGATGGGAACGAGTCATTTTGGGGTCATTCGGCCAAAAAACATGGCCGCTGGTGGCCATCTTGGATTTCAAAATTAAATCCATTGGCGCGGGCTACAGGCCGTGTCTGATCATCATAAAATTTGTCATGAATGTTGACATTGACATGTAGATGGGAACGAGTCATTTTAGGATCAATCGGCCAAAAAGCATGGCCGCTGGTGGCCATCTTGGATTTTACTCTTTACATCACTAAATCCTTTGACACATCCTACAGAACACATCCCTGATCTGATCATCACCAAATTTCATATGGATCATCAGGGTGACCTCTAGATGGGAAACGAGTCATTTTGGGGTCATTTGGCCAAAAAACATGGCCGCCAGCAGCCATATTGGATTTTACTCTTTGCATCACTAAATCCTTTGACACACCCTACATACCGGTACCACATCCCTGATCTGATCATCACCAAACTTCATATAGATCATCGGGGTGACCTCTTGATGGAAACGAGTCATTTTGGGGTAATTAGGCAAAAAAATATGGCCACCAATGGCCATTTTGGATTTCACTCTTTGTATGACTAAATATTTCTACAAAATCCATTAGCATGGGTTATAGACCGATCTGTTTGTTTGGTCGGATCATTATGAAATTTGTCATGGATGTTAACATTGACATGTAGATGGGAACGAGTCATTTTGGGGTCATTCGGCCAAAAAACATGGCCGCTGGTGGCCATTTTAGAATTTACTCTTTGCATCACTAAATCCTTTGGCACACCCTACAGACCACATCCCTGATCCGATCATTATGAAACTTGTCATGAATGTTGATATTGACATGTAGATGGGAATGAGTCAATTTGGGGGTCATTCAGCCAAAAAACATGGCCGCTGGTGGCCATCTTGGATTTCAAAATTGAATCCGTTGACGCGGGCTACAGGCCGTACTGTTTATGTGATCTTCATAAAAATTATCATGGATGTTGACATTGAGATGAAGATGGGAACGAGTCATTTTAGAGTCATTCGGCCAAAAAACATGGCCGCCAGCGGCCATCTTGCATTTTACTCTTAGGATCACTAAATCCTTTGACACCCCCTTTCAGACCATATCCCTGATCTGATCATCATCAAACCTCATATTGATTATCGGGGTGACCTAGATGAGAACGCATAATTTTGGGGTCATCCTCCATTTACTGTCAACCATTAATTTATTCCCCTACCTAAGTTGAGCTACAGTGTCATTGACACTTTCATTTATAATACCATGAAATTTATATTTCATGAAATAAATTTATATTTATATATAATTACAACTACTATCGTTTTCGTCGAAATGCGGGCATTTGATTGGTCGAGAGGCTACCGCGTGACCTGCGTCTATCTGTGCATAGACTTTGCAGTAGACAAGTCACATCGCGTAGTGACACTTTAAGAAAATTGGGCGAGTCTATAACCGTCGCCCCACACGACGTCCCCGGATGACGCGAAAGCGCGGAACGAGAATTCCATTAGAATTTCAGTGAAAAAACAACTCGAAAACTCAATGTTAGAAACATTTGAACAAGTAGTCTATGTCTATATTCCATGTCTCTGCTTCTTATCTACACTATACTATACTTATGTCTGTTCATTTCAGCCGTATTCATGTTTTTGTAAAGCTCGATTGAACACTCAAAGTTCGTGCTGCGTTATTTATTTGTCCAATTTTCGATAAAGCGTCTATGACAACGTGTATAGTTACTGCTGTGAACACAACTTATCATAAATCAGGCAGATCAACATGGCAAAATTTATTGGAAATAAATAAAATGTGTTACCCGATTACAACCCTTTTAAAATTTTTCAGCTTTATTACAATGCTAATGACATGACATTTGTCACGAGCACATTAGATATGATCAGGGCATTTGTTTACAAATTACACCGGCCATGATCGGACTGGAGTCTGGACTGGTCTGGAGTTAATCATTTTACCGGAGATCGCGGATTCGACTCTAGATCTGTGTGTGTTGATAATTATTGGGTTGTTGTTGATTCATTTTAAACGTAAATCGTAGCCAAACAAGTAATTCTTTTTATCATGGATTGTTCATTGCTGAAAATTGAAGTTGAAGCGTAAATATTTATTTTATGAAAGTTTGCTTGACGAAGTTGCTCGTTGACAATTTCGGCCAATTTATTTTCGGCCCATCAACCAAATTTTGAGATCGTCCAACGGAAAATCATGTTTTGGCAATTAATTTTCTGAGATGGATTAATAGTAGATAGCTGAAAATAAAGTGTTATAGTTGTAATTATAAGCCAACAACGTCGTTTTTCGGTTGATCTTTGAGCGTATAGACTGATCAGTAGACGAATAACATACTTAGTATAATCCACTTCGTGGAATTATACAGTATGTTATTCGTCTACTGATCGGTCTATACGCTCATAGATCAACCGAAAAACGACGTTGATGACATCAGGCCTCAGCCTAGGGGTCCAGAACAGGGAGACTTGAAGTCTCCCTCCAGGAAATTTAGGGAGACTTCAGGAAATTTAGGGAGACTTCAGGGTGGGGATCCGGCAGAGACTACCAAAAATTGACAATTTTCAAATATCGCTTTATTTTATAACATCTGAAAATAAAAAAAATTAAAAGATAAAATAACAAATAAAACTAAAAAAATTTGACTTTATCTGAAATTAGTTTAATTAATTGTTATTATACATTTAACTTTTTTGGAAATGTTTTGTGTAGCTATCATTTAAGCAAGACAATTATCAAGTTACAGTAAAAGTTACTTTTTTAACTAAATGAAAGTAGTATTATTTCCTAGACTGCAGCTTGGAAGATACGTTTGTACAGTCTGACGAATCATGATGCATGTAACTTTTTAAGTTTAATTTGGTCACGGCTGTAATGTGGGTGTCCGCTAAAATAAACAATAAGGACTAACTAACAAAGGAGTTGCAAAAGCTTTTATTAATTAATGGCCTCCCTTAATTAATGCCAACATCACTGGTATAATCCGATTAAAGCAATAAACTTGACATTGTTTTATTTACGGAAGTCGGTCTCTTCAAAAAGTCCGACGCGGTCTCTTCAAAAAGTCCGACGCGTTACCGAAACGAACTTCCGAAGCGCCTGGTACATACTCTGATAATGTCGTAATTGTTTTATATCTGAAAAGCGGGACGGCGGTCTTTTAAGTTAATTAAAACATTTATTTGTGACACTCACGATGGTCAGTAACAACACAGATGGGAACATCTCATCGTGTTTTCAGCGTGTGTCAAAACATTCGTGATTAACATTCATTACCGCAAAGGGGACAAAGGCGACGGAATAACAACACAAAACAATAGGTCATATTTTATTTTTTTATTTTAAACACTTGGGTCTTTGGCTCTGCATCGTCTGTTTCTTTTTGGGATGGCCGCCACAATTCATCTATATACGGACATGTCCAGACATGTCCGGAAAAAAAACTAGAAAAAAAATTAAGAAAAAAAAGAAAGAAAAAAATTCCCCCTAAAATTGAAGGCGACTTCGATTTCGCCTTAGAGCGACGATAGGGCGAAGTCAGCGACAGTAAGGCGACAATCTCGCCCGAGTCGCCTTGTGAGCTGAGGCCTGGATGACATATATAAAGCAAAAAGGGTGTATTATATTATAGAATCACCCATTAACCTGTTCACTGTTATGCATCCGTACTTAGTGTGGACATAAAATGCAACTAAGTATGTCCGAACTTCAGCACAATCACAGTCACTTGCTATTGATTTATGTTCTAACTCACCTATAGCTCGATCGAACATACATTATGTGTGGAATAACTACAATGATGCATGGTATTGTACTCACTTAATGGCCAAACTCGAAGTGAAGTGATAGATATCATTAGCAGGTGATCAAGTAAATATACATATCATTATCAAATCAGAAAACATTAAGAAATGAAGAATGTTATATTTAATTTACTATAACTATTAGAAACATCCCCCAATCGTAATGGGTTGGGTGGGGGTAATACAAGGCAGAAATTTGAGTGTAGATCAAAGCTTGAATGCAGTGCCAAGCTTGATAAACCAATCCAAAGTCGGTTTTGCAAATAAATTTGAATGAGTTTAATGTTTAAAATTGGAATGAACAGATTACACACAGACTTGACAATTTTATGTAGCCCAGAAACTGTGTGTTATCAAATTGTATGATTGATGAGGCTGAATTTCTCGGGTACTATCAATTGAATGCTACATTCTTTTAGTGACCAAATTGCCTGGGTCCTCACTCATCAGTTAGATTCACCGAAATAAGTACACAATTTTATTACATCTCCATTACATTTATCAGCTGCTTCAATAGGTCAGCACACAACATAACAGTGTCATTTAGCAGTGAGGAGGTTAACTAAATAAAATCTCACCCAATCCACTGGAATACGTTGTTAAGATCTTTGGTGAATAAGCTGCTCGACAGTCCTTGCTTGACTTCATTGTTCCATTGTATTGCTTCGGCTAAATTCTGAATAGGAATATAAACAGAATATCTAGTGTTATTGAATGGATACTGAAAGCTTGAGTAACCGAAAAAATGTTTGGTTTCATGATCACAGGTTTGGCACTTGACTAAAATTTTCTCTTGCCAAAACTTTTGCCAATTTTTTTTTTTTTGTCGAATTCCAAAATGACTTGCCAAATTGAATACTGTATACACCCGTCAGTAAGCCCATCCTTGAAGATAAACCCAGTCTGGGTTATTTACCCTAAATAAAACATGGGGTGGTCCTCATAGATAAGCCCACCCCCATTTTTTAGCATTTGGAAGGTGAATGCAATAAATTTTTTTCTATCCTGTAGAATAGGAAAAGATACCCAAGCACATCTGTACTTTTATTTTTTTTCCAGTTGTTTTTCTTAAAAAATAAAGTTGTTGAACCAATCAGAGATGTATCTAATAAATAAAATCAAAGGATGTGTCAGTTATTGTTCGCACCTCTATCAGAGTAAATCCAGTGGGATGTGGAGTAATCACTTGGTGTTTTTGTAGGATCCTTTGATAATGCAGAAGTATGATGTATGTTCACCTGCATCTCACTTGTGTTTTTATAAGAATTAGCTTGATTTATTAGCATTAGTGTAACTAAATTAACTTGTGAACGCATCATACAACCCTATTTTGTTTACAAATTAATCCCAAAATTTATCTTAATAATATAAATAAAACACATTATAATCTTTATTCAATACAAAAATATGGTATTGGTATAAAACATGATGGTAGGTCGGCACTTGAAGGCCAACTGAATTTTTGCACAGGTGGGTCCTCATGAGTAAGCCCAGTACCCACTTTTTGAGCAAAAACGTACACGAGTCCCCGGGCTTACTGATGGGTGTATACAGTAAGAGGTTGCACAGGCAGTGCTGGCATATCCCCACGGTGGCAAATTCAAACCAACAAAGTATGGCTGAGATATCTGCTTGGACGGAAAAAAAAACCCAACATTGTCATATAAACAAGGATAATTAACTATAGAGCTGCATAGAGCGGAAAAAAAGGACAAAACGATTGAACATTCACTTGATTGCTATCATAGTAGTGAACATCCATACCATAATTTCATTGGTATCCATCAACTGGTGGTGGAGATATGGACAAAATACCAACACTTCAAAATAAACAAAGATGAATAACTCAAGAACGGAAAAGCCGAAAAAAAAGATTGAACACTCAGTTCAAAACCCCATTCTGCAGACTGCACAGAGGTGGCAGAAAAAGGTGCCACATCAAAGGTAGTGTGGTCGTTGATGCTGAATTTGGGGATCAACCCAGAATAAATTGGACACAAGCTGATTTTGGTCGACATGGAAAAGCCTCAGGAACAACATATCCAAAATCTGCTTTGGGCAAACTTTGTTATCCAAGAGAGCGTCCAACATGGTTGTCTATATTACATAAGTTCTCGAAATAAGTCATAATCTCATATATATTTTGAAGACCTCTGTCTGTCTGTTTGTTTGTCTGTCTGTCATTAATACAAATCTACGATTCTCGATCGATCGGGACGAAACTTGGTACGTGTGTGTAGTTTGACCAGGCGGTCGTCGTTGTCGTATTGGCGAGCCCGTGCGACGCCCGTCCAGCGCATGCGCAGACGAGATCTCGGAAACGGGTGGAGCTATCGACTTGAAATTTGGTATGTGAATGTATCTTGCCCCGGATACGAATTTTATCGGGTCGCCGAACCCGTGCGACGCCAGCTTCGCGCATGCGCAGACCAGATCTCGGAAACGGGTGGAGCTATCGACTTGAAATTTGGTTTTTGAATAGCCCGGACAACGTCGGGCTCATCGGCTAGTCTCATATATATTTTGAAGACCTCTGTTTGTTTGTTTGTCTGTATGTTGGTCTGTCATTTATACAAATCTACGATTCTCGACCGACCGGGACGAAACTTGGTACGTGTGTGTAGTTTGACCAGGCGGTGGACGTTGTCGTATTGGCGAGCCCCTGCGGCGCCCGCTTCGCGCATGCGCAGACGAGATCTCGGAAACGGGTGGAGCTATCGACTTGAAATTTGCTATGTGAATGTATCTTGCCCCGGATACAAATTTTATCGGGTCCCCGAGCCCGTGCGACGCCAGCTTCGCACATGCGCAGACCAGATCTAGGAAACGGGTAGAGCTATCGACTTGAAATTTCGGGCTGGGTAGAGCTATCAACTTGAAATTTGGTTTTTGAATAGCCCGGACAACGTCGGGTTCATCGGCTATATGATATATTGCGGCATCGGAATTATGCAGTTATAGCAGTTTGTTTGAAATTAGAGTACAGGACCGAATAGAGTGACACAGACAGAAAATAATACAATCGCAGCCATTTCGCAGCCATGAAATGGCTGTCAAAACAGTCGCAACTCAAAGCCATAACACAAAGAAAGCAACATATTGATAACCACATAGGAGTGAAAATATGTATTGGTAATATACAAGTCTGTAGTTAAATATCTTTAGAGGTTCACATATTATTAAACAGATCCTTCTGAAGGATTTATTGGTCACTGCAATGCAAATCAACGCCCCAATGATTTGCATCTTTAAAGTTTGGTTTTTCTACTTATCCAGCATCCAACTGTCGGGCTAAAAATAATAATTTGGGGCATGCAAGACACAAAGTAATGTTTCCCCACACAGTGCATGGTAGTTTCATTCGGCATGATGATTAATTACTGAATGTAACTCAGAAACTGAAGTGCATATCCTTGCGGTATAAATTCTAGTTACATTTCCGGAATTTTCAACAATCTCCGTTATAGAAAACGTAGTAAGTTTCACCTATATGTGGCCTTGGTGAATACAACCAAATGGAATTTGCAAGTATAAACACAGTCCCTGCCACAGAGTATGCAGGCAATTTTGGTCAAGTTTGGAATTTATTGAAGATAGTCTATGGTACTCCTTTGTGTTTTGATAAATAGCGTTCATAGTATACCACCATGCATTCTTCTGATAAAAGCGAAATATTTGTGTTTCATCATTTGACCGGAGGCAATTATGACTATTATTTTGAGATACGGACAACATGATCTACACATTTGACCCAGTACTATGTGAATATCTATCATACTATAGCAGTGAGTTTTGAAAGGTTTGATGTTGTAGATATAACAATAAATGATGATTGGTCACATTCGTGAGAGTGCTCCGAGTACATATATTTCTGCTTCTAGAAAAGGTCACATAATCAATACATCCCTACTTAATCCCATTTACTAGTAACTGTTTAATTACATATATATATAATAATTCGGACTCGCGCTATATCCTGCAACCAGAACATTAAAACTGTCAATAAGCTTCATAACAACTATGGACGCCGATCGTTCCAGGAGGTAGCTACATCTGTTTGGAACAGACTGCCGCTAAAAATTTGATGTTGTGACTCTGTGTCAGCTTTCCCTGCGAGAACTGAAAACACACCTTTTCCGTATGTGCTTCAAATTACAACAGACAAATAAAAAACAGTAGCGTTAGCGAGTAGCCTTGGTCAGCTAGGGTGTTCCAGGCTATACCAGGTGAAAGCTAACGTAATGCGCACTCTTATTCCAAGAAGCATTAAATGACCTGGAATCACAACCGAAGAAGAAGTCCCATAAGCACGTTAGTGAGTAGCCTTGGTCAGCTAGGGTGTTCCAGGCTATATCAGGTGAAAGCTAACGTCATACGCATCAACCAAGGAAAACACCAGCTGAACTTAACTCGTGTACATATGTGTTTGATAACTGTTTTTAGTTTTATCTTAAAATACCCACACAAAAACCAAAAAAAATACTAATGCAAATACTCTTTGTTGATAATAATCTATCTTTTATACTGTTTGGATCACTAATTAAGTACCTTAGTCTCATCAATATTTTTCGTTTCAATTTTACTCATTCCCGATCTTTCCCCATTTTACCCCCTTTTCATGTTATTTTTAGCTTGTTACCCGTTCGCCATTTTACCACCTTTTTTAGCATGTTACCAACCCCAATTTACCAGTAACTTTAAAAAAAAAATTTGATTTGTAATTTTATGTGCTTTTGTATTTCTTAGTAACATCTCACTTATAGTTCTACATTTTTGTTGATGTCCATAATTATGTCTTATATTTGCAATTGTATTTTATGTTTAACATTTCAAGCATTTTAGAGCACTTCGGTGGATTTTACGGAAATATGGCTTGTTGCCATTCATCGGAAAGCTCTCGGGGGAGCTTTCCGATGAATGGCAACAAGCCATATTTCCGACTAAATCCTGAAAAGTTACCCATAATTCTGCTGTGGTTAAGCAGTCGATTAATTAGGGCATTACTGTAAGTTGTATCTGGAACCCTGGAGTAGAAGTATTGCTACAATATTCTTTCCATTTGATTTTGATAGGTTTTACACTTCCAAATTTACCACCCCTACTGGCATATTTTGTTCGACCAGTCAAAACTGCTATTGACCCAGTGCAAACCACGCACGGTATAGGGGTCAAAGTCTGACGAAAATCCCAAGTATTATTCTGAGCATGATGCTCCAAAAAAGGGCAACTGTTGCATTGAAGAAATGCTACATTTTTATTCTCGCAAAATTGTATTATTGTTTACATTCACTGTGCGTGTTCATTGAAGCGATGTGTTCCTAAACCACAGAGCGAGCAATGACTAGACATTAATGTATAATATAAATATAATGCCTTATATTGATTACACCAATATGATACAAAGTGCATATTCACTAAATATTCACTAAATATGTTGAACATCTTCAATGTGTCGAGAATTTGTCAATAACTCTAAAATAATAAACATAAAATATATCTAATGTTGAAAAATGGCAATAACTCAGCCAAAATGACTCCGACTGAACTCAAAATCGCAGGTTTCCATGCTGGTTGACATCTGTGTCAAGTTTTTAAAAAAATGACTGGAAAATGATGAAATACAGGCTCGGACAAAAGATGCGTCCCAAGATGTACGATTCTAAGTCGAAAAAGGGCAATAAATCTGCCAAAATGAGTCAGATCAAACTCAAAAATGCAGGTGCGCAGGCTCCCATGCTGTTTGATAAATGTGCCAAGTTTTAAAGAAATTAACCAGGAAATGACAGAATACAGGATCGGACAATGTTCCGGATGGATGGACGGACGCACACAAACATGCTCACAAACACAGACGGATGAGGGTCATTACTATAGTCCTCCGATGGAATGTCGGGGGACAAAAATACATTTAGTTCAGTGTTCAATATATCTTTGATGGACATATTAAAATTTGAGCTGGTCAATGAATTTATTTGGCACCTTGATGATTGCGGCAGTTATTGTTTGCACAAATGACCGACTGTATTTCTGACGGAGTGCACCCCGCAGCAACAACGAAAGGGAATTACTTCAGGAGTTGGGCACATTCGACACGCATACTTTGCAGAAATCGACATCATAAGTGATAACTTGAGTGAACATGATTACTTATTGTCACCTCTCTCTCTGCGAGATTTCCATTCATGTTCAACTTGAAGACCAGTGCCTCGGCTAAGTCTGTCTTTAAACTCTTCAAAAATCATTTGTAATAAACTTGATCATACTTTGGTTTATAAAATCAACATGAGCGAAAAATCACTTACATCAGTTAAAAGTTGCATGAGTCACACAAACACAATACATGATAGAAATTGACCTTAGTTAGTTGGTCCTCTAAATGTGTACAATATTACCATGATTCCTATCATATGGTGACCTAAGATACTCAGTTATACAACATTACCATACATATAAAGTAAGTTACAAGACGTTTCAGTGTTCCAAGTTGAGTATATGACAGGCAGAGTAATTAAACAAAGTGTATGAATCCCGAACTTTGTTTAATTACTCTGCAGGTAATAAACAATGACCCCAATCAATCTGCAAGTCATTCCTTATAATCATATACCATTACATTTTAATAGAACATTAATCATTTGAACAACTTTTCAGAACTACCAAAACAATTATAAGTAACATATTGTTCAGATTCAAGCAGAGTCTCCCAATAACAACATGCAAGGAGCACATGCTTGAAGTGATGTAGGCGTCTCGTTCATCAACTAATAACTGAAGAGTCGATTTCGTCTTCAGTTATTGGTTTGTGAACATCGGAAACATTCATGTAAACCGTATGGCGAAATGTACTGATTCCTATACGGGCAGGGACCAGCCTAGACCCGATTTTCAGGGCGAAATGACTTCGCCCTACTATAAAAATAAGGCGAAGTGGCCGTTCTATAGGGCGAAGTGAGTCTACAAAATTTAAATTGATCATTACTACGACAGGAGTCGCTATAGAACGAAAATAGGAGAGATGAAATATGTCAATTAAACTTATGAAACAATGGTTGAAATATGGAGTCATTATGTTCGCTTCATGACCCTAATAACTATTAATAATACCCAAACATAATTGTGAGAGGAAAGCAGCATTTTATATCGTAATTGTGGGAGAAATTCCGGAGAATGACAGGATTTTATTTCATATTTTTCGGGTTTTTAAAAATGCCAACAATATTTATCAAACCGAAACGAAACGAAATCATGAACACTTTTACTGCGCTCTGTTAGTAATCCCGTTTGAAATTTTAATATGCTTCACAAAGAATTTGTTTTAAAATTTCTTTAACCAAACTCCATAGATGGAGTGATGAATTGACACATTGTGAGAGGTGTGAGTTGTAATTTTCATTGCAAGGTGTGGTTTAATTAGGGCAATTTATTGTCTGAAGTCATAAAGTTATCAAAAGAATTCACCGTCATTAATCCGCTAAAATAACAAAGCAAGTGCACAAAGCAGATACAGACAATGAGACATTGTGGCAAGAGATTAGGAGGTTCCAACGGGGGGAAATATGCTCGTTTGTTTTCATGTCGTCACGACACTGTGATAAAGAATGCGTGGGGCTCATCGTGGGTGTTTTAAAACCACGTGCTATATTGTTGATAAACAGATTGTAGAAAAATACGTTTTATCGACGTAATGACTGGGGCTCAAAATGGGTGTTTAAATTGAAGCCACGTGTTTCATATAATCGATGCGTGTTTAAAACCACGTGCTATACTGTTGATGAACATTAGAAAGTAGAAAATACGTATTATGGACGTATTAATAAAGAATGACTGGGGCTCAAAATGGGTGTTTAAATTGAAGCCACGTGTTTCATATAATTGAATGAGTGTTGAAAAATATTCATCAGCGAATAGGGAAATGAATCATAACTATAAGGCATATAAAAGATAAAAGATAAGAACTTGATGGATGGAGTTTTGGATATTTTTAATACTTACACTTAGACTCTCAACTTGAAAGTTCAAAATGCCGACTGTATACACTTATTGAGATCGCCGACGACGTTGTTTCGATAAACAGTAAAAACACCCAGGCCTGTCTCATGGTACACAAAGGATATACGCCGCGTGCCAATGATCATATGTGAGTTGTGCGTTGTGATTGATGTTAGAGGTGTTGGTACTTCAAACGGACACCACTGAGATACTACTGCAGACAGTGTTTGCTAGTAACTTAGCCATTTTTGTTAGGCGACTTCTCAAAATTGAAAAATTGAAAAAAAAAAAAAAAATTCTCAAAATTGGAGGGCGACTTAAACTTCGCCCGACTGCAAAAATAAGGCGAAGTGGACGGCGATAGGGCGACTTCTTCGCCCACGTCGCCCTCTCGGCTGGTCCCTGTATACGGGCACTAATTGTGTGAATGTAGAGGGTGTGTGATTATATAATGTTGAAGGTTAATGGGCGAGACCTTATCAATTTGTCCACTTGTCCATATACCTGTCACCATCAACCACTTTTTAATAAATTTGTGACCTCTCAGTTTTTAATAAATTTGTGATCCTTCAGTTTTTGCCAGCATCTGTGTTCATTTCTCTCTCTCTGTATTTACTACTCACTGAACACTTGATTGTATAGACGATAGGTGCGAATGTTTCTTGATGGACAATATCAGCATCATGACGTAAACCTGAGATTATAGTTGGCTCCACAAAATGACCAGGACGGTCTATCACCTGGAAAAAGTTAAATGATGCAATTAGAATTGTGGACATTTTATCACATGGAAAATGTTAAATAATGTAATTATATATTGGACATTCTATCACCTAGAATTTTTTTGCGATGTGATTAGATATGAGGACATTCTATTTTATACCATAATTGCCTATTCTATTGTTGTATAACACCTATTTTGTAAACTTCATCTTTACACCCTACTGTGGGTATACAGCTTCCAACTGTGGGTATACATCACTGTGGGTGTAAATGTTCAAACCTAATTTCATGTGTTAAACATTTATACCCATAGTAGAACTACTTCGTAGTTAACAAAATAGTTCCTATGTCACATTCATTTAAAATTGGAAGTTGTCATGATAGCAATTAGATAAGAGGAAAATTGCTTCCATTTCAATCAAATGTTAATTGATAGTGTTATATGAGATATGAATTGTAATTCCAAGTGACTGATCGTTCGGAAACAGTCTGACATTGTGACGTAAATGTATGCATAACTACCCGCGACACACATTCCATATAGGATACAATTAGATATGTAGACATTCTATCAACTGGACAAATTTATATGATGCATTTATATTGCCCTCCAAAATACTGACTTCATACTGAGCCACAAACTACTAGGTCAAGGTTAGCAAGCGTTTATCTGGGATGGGAATAACATGCAGTCGGAAACATATGGAGAGAATATTCTCAATAAATACCATGACAGTCCTTTTCGGCGAAGGTCTAAGTGAGCAGCACTTGTGCGCAATCCCTTTGTCAATTGTGTATTATAATCATTGCCAATGAAACATGTTTAAACTAAACCAAAGCTAGGGGTGAATGGCAGCTTCCATCATTTAATTCAGACTCCTGGGGAGGGGAGGGTAGCATTATAAAACTTACTATCTAACCACACTCAATCTTGCTACTTTGCTTGACATGTGGATATATTTTAACCACACTCACCCCACCTTGCCACCACACTCTATCTTGCCGCGTTGCTTAATTGACACACAGATCTATATTTTAACCCTCACCTTGACACCACACTCAAACTTGCCACCTTGCTTGACACATGGATAAATATTTTAAACCTCACCTTGCCGCCACACTCTATCTTGCCACCTTGCTTCACAGCAGCTTCCAAGGCTGCCTTGTACCCATTAACGCCCTGCTGGCTGTGCATTGGTCCATACAGGGTCCCCTCTGTAATAGTAAATGAGAGAAGCTCTAAAATAAAAGTGTCAATGACACTGTAGGACACTGTAGCTCAACTTGGAAAGGGATTAATTGCATATGTCAATGGAGTGATTAGGAATGCAGAATGTTGAAAGGTCTAAGTAATACTAGATTATCAACATGAAGAGATATATAAAGTAAAATCCAAGATGGCTGCTGATGACTATGATTTCCAATGATGATCAGACGAATACTCTGGGCTGTAGCCCGTGCTAACGAATTGAATTTTGAAATCCAAGATGGCCACTGGTGGCCATGTTTTTTTGCCGAATGACCCCAAAATTACTCGTTCCCATCTACATGTCAATGTCAACGCCCATGACAAATTTCATAATGATCCGATCAAATGTATGACCTGTTGCCCCTGCTAAAGGAAATTGTTGAGGAATCACACACACACATGTACACACACTCACACACACACAGACGACGGATACCAAGCCATGGCAATAGCTCAAACTTTACAAAGTAAAGTTGAGCTAAAAATGCATGTCCGAATTATTCATTTATAAAGATTATCAAATGTGTGTTCGCTTCCCCTGAACTTTTAAAATATAGATTCAAGGACGTAAAATACAATTCTAGCGTGGAAGCTTCTCTCACCAGAAATTGATTTTTAATTTTCCCTACTGTGAAACAACAAAAGTTAAAGAGTGCAAGTTTGTCTGTGATCTCTGCGTGGTGTAAAATGAACATCTATTTCTAATCACTATAAATTTGAGTATGCACCGGATGGTTCTTTGTTTTTACAGAATAGTAAAACAAATTTATCTTCAAAACATGATATTTTTAAAAATATAATATATATTTCCTTAAAGAAAGCCTGAACACTGAACTATATGGATAGATGTCCTGCGTTTGTAAACCATAGCAGAAAAGGGTTAACTTTTTGGTCGCCTACGGTAACTAATGGTCAGTGGCTTGCCTCGGTATCAGTCACGCATGCGCAGTCCCAATATAATTCACTGTACAGATTGAATTAGCCAGTTTATTTTCAACTCAATCAGAAGATTGGCGAGTCGCGGGGTTGGGAATGGCACCGCCATGGGAGGGCCCTATGATAGTTCAGTGTTCAGGCTTTCTTTAAGGAAATATATATTATATTTTTAAAAATATCATATTTCCGCCAAAGGAAGCCCTCACACTGAACTATATGGATTAGAATGCAAGCCCAGTAGGAGGCACGAGCAATAAAGTTAATAGCCAAATTTTGAGTAAAGGTACTCTTCTAAAACAGATTGTACCATATATGAACACTTTAATGAATCTGTTAGGATTATTTACGTGAAATAACTCATATAGTTAGAGTGCTATATTGCTCAAATGTGTACCACCCCCCTTGTTTTGAAACAAACATCCCATGAGGTGCCATCCAATGCATAGTTGCGAGCGAACCGAGCAAGTATAACGTTAGAAGAAACTCTTCGTTCCTCTCTGTGTCGTCTTCTTCAGCTGTCTGTTCTAAGGTCCCACCCGTCAAGGTCCCATGATGCAGGATCATGAAGGAAGGAGACTAACTCACTCTCCGCCTTAGCGACAGAACGACCTGCAGACGGAGGCCCACTCCATCGATGGCGAGACAACCTAAGTTAACTAACTGCTATTCGCCAAAGAAAAAGCCAGAGAACCTGATGCCAAATTTGTGGCACAGGGATTGAGTTGAGAACCCATTAGGCCAAACAGGTTGTACAACGATAATGGAGTCAAGCCATCTGAACAGAGGGAGCCCTCTCTGAGGTACCTATGCATCACAGGATATCCGACAGAAATCCTGTGATACAAATCTTACGAGTATATAAACAGTCCTTCCCATGAGGAAAACACACCGAGAGCATTTATTTGCTCCCGTAATGCAGAAGACGGGTGTAATATGGCACCCATACGATACCATAATTGTACATGTAAGTTTGGTTTTTGCTCAAACCAAAAGTCATTGTGGAATAGACCTATGTCTAGTTACACTTTAATATGCCATAGTTGCACTGAGATGGTAAAGCATCTAAATAAACCTTAAAATAGTTCAATATTGAACCAACAATTACAGTCTCCATTAGTATTTTGTGAAGAAGGACGGGTGCGAATTTTAGCACACGTGAATTGAAAATTACGAGTGCATACGGGTTCGAGAGCAATCACTCCCGTCTCCTGGGAAGGACTGATATAAATATATAAAAATGATATAAAAATTATATATCAAGGTGATCTATAAGTCACAATGAGATCATTGCAGAAGGCCCTTTGGCTCTTTGACAACTGAAATCAGTTCAAATGATGTACAATGTAATCAGATGATAACCACGGGTAAATTGTCACCATGCGGAATATTCAGTTCAGAGCCTCTGCCCAGAACATCATGTCACTTTCCCCCCCAAACATGCAGCAGAACGACCTAGGTGTGTGATATGTTAGTGTGAGGCATGCAGCAAACTAGGGGAAGACCCCCTCCAAAAAGGCTCGCAGATTAAGGAAACAAATGAAAAATTTTATCCTCCTAGTAAAGGACACACATCCCTTTATAATGTTGTTACTTATTGAATTTTAAGAGCCATGATGGAGAGGAGCTCCCCCGACCTAAGTGGTCCTGTTGAAGGCATGTTTAAGGAAAATAGGACAAATCCAGCATAGACCGAAGCGAGCAGAGTTGTCAGCATGATCTCAGGCCCTTATGATTGGGCGGCTGGTGCCATGTGGTTGGGATCCCCTCATATGGGTTGGTCCCTGCCTGCAAGGAAAGGTTTGATGGCTAGTCAAAGAGCTTCCTCGAAAGCTGAGCTGGACAGCGCAAACGTCTTTGCCTGTTTTTATTGTCGAATGTTGATAGGACAATTCCGGCATATACCGAAGCGCGCAGAGTTGGCAGCATGGTTTCAGGCCCGTATGATCGGGTGCCATGGGGTTGGGATCCACTCGGACTGGGTGGTCCCCTGCCTGCAAAGAAAGGTCTATAACGCTAGTCAATGAGCTTCCTAGAAAGCTGAGATGGACAGTGCAAACGTCTTTGCCCGCGTTATTGTCTATTGTCTATAGGCGTGCAGTGCCCTGTTAATTTTATTACCATGTGCCAGATAATCAAATTGATATTGGTAATAGTAGTATGAAGAGCCATGAGATGTACTCTGTCGGCCAGGCCATTGGCAGGGTCGTTGTGGCACGTGACAAGAGAAATGCTTTCCATGTAAATGTGCTTCATTCATGTGTGAAGTCTATTGACCAGTTTGTCAGTCGCGGGTCGTGTCACTTACCTATGAAATGTTTATCACAGGTAAGATAGATCGTGTTCTCGATGCATTTTGAAGACGGTGGTACGAGTGCGCAGGGCGAGCCAGGCGAGCTTGAGAGTACATAGTTCAGTAGGAAGAAGCATATAGATGAGATAATCCGTGGATAGGAAATCACGATCCGCAGCTTCTGCCTTACCGATGCCAGACTGTGACGACCGAAAAGACCCACAGTCTGACGTATTGTGCGCAGACGGGTCGTCATCGAAAGCCTCAGACGCCTTGGGGTGTAAGGATAGCATGTCGCTCTCTGCCCTAGCGTCGGAACGACCTGCAATAATGGACGACAAAACACTAGAGGGAGGCCCATTCCGGCGATGGCTCAATCGAGGAGTAAATACCTCCCATGGAATTTTAAGGCTGATAAACTGAGTTCCAATTTTGGAGTCCAGTGTCGAAATGAAGAATCCCATAGCCATTAGCCAAAACTGGTTTCTTCTGATAACCGGAAGGAGGTGGAGCCATCGGACCGGGGTGAGCCCCCCCCCAAATGCAGGTGGTCCCGACCAAGCTGAATGTCCTGTCCAAGCAGAACGATGGGTAGAGGCCATTGCAGCAGAAACCCCAAGATGGCTGAGAGGCAGGCAAGGCCGTGTCTTTATATAGATCGTGACCAAGGGGACCGGGCTTGCTACCTCATGGGTAGGGCCACTGCCCTATGCCGAAGTCGCCGTAGGCCGCCCAGTCGGTGTCGTTATGTTCGCACGCGATTTTTGGCAACTTCAGCACACAGAACCGCTTGCGCCGGTGTGGGACCAAATGTCCTGGGGGTCCCAAGTACCCCTGCATCGCCACCGGTCGCTTCCCCACTAATTGATTTAATGCCGCGGCATAATCGGGGGAGCGTGAACTGTTCCTGCCCGAGAAGAGATCCGACCGAGAAATACTACCTGGGAAGGATCCAGAGATGGTGCAAATAAAGGCTCTATATCATACTAGTAGACTATCTCATCCGATTTTCATGTTTAGTTGTTGAATTATTCTTCTCTTAGAAAAATTTGTTGAAATAATGGAGAACCACTTTAATAATTACTATCCCCAGGGTCTCCAGAGTTTGAGCGCCCAAACCTGTAGCAGGTAGAAAAACATCCCTGGATCCTTCTCAGAAATTTACAAGCCCACCGGTTCAGACCGGCTTGCTGAACCGGCTGGTGTATAATCGCAGCTATTGTTCATTAGACCTACCGCCATACTTAAAGTAATTAACCACCAATAACGTGGTGTCACCCAGTTAATATGGCGGTACTATACCGCGGTATCCTCCAACACCGCGGCACCGATACCGCTTGTTAACGCGAACAAGCATGCGCGAGTAAATACCTCCCCTAAAAGAGTTCCATGAAAATCACCGCGGTATTCCACAAAATTAATGCGGTGCCCGCTAAAAGACCACTGTATCATCACCCAATACCGTAACTTCACGCCATGACCGTCTCGATACCGCTACCGTTTATTACCGGTATCACCGCGGTCATGACCGGGGTATCACCCCGTTTCTCTGGTCAATCACTTCGAGAATAGCGGTATATACAAGGTAGCTATTAATCGACATACCTCTATGACATGGCTGAGATTTATTCGTAGCACTACGGTACTACTGTCATATGAAGTTATTGTTATGCATGTGACATTGATAAACCAAGATCTAATCAACTGTCAGTATTCTTGGGTAGATTGTAATCAACTTCAAGGTCAAACGTGATTAACACATCTGGATCATTTGTATTGAAACATAGTATTATGTGAAAGCACGTTGTTCATAACATGACGAGAGATAGCGTCAGTAGCGATGGAATTATTGTTAAATAAATTTCCACGCATTAAAACGTCAAAATAATTCCCACGAAATTATGATATTTCCGGCGGAGAATCACGTGGCATTTTTGATATCTGACAAATTCAATCATACCTTATAGGTGCTATAATAATTCCATAGATGTATTTCTCACAATAATCTGTGCGCCTCACAAGGCCTTGAAATGGTATCTGGTTTTGACATTGATAAACCAAGATGTTAATGTTATCAACTTTAAGTTCGAATGTGACCAACACATCTGGATCAGTGGTATAGAACCATAAAACAACAAAGTATTATGAGAAAGAATGTTGTTCATAACATTATGATAGATAGCGTCAGTAGCGATGGTAATTATTGCTAAATAAATGTCCACGCGTAAATAAATTCCCACGAAATTAGGAGACTTCCGTTATCGAATCACGTGGCATTTTTTATATCTGACAAATTATATCATACCTTATAGGTTCTATAATAATTACATAGATGAATTGTTCACAGTAGTCTATGCGCCTCGTAAGGCCTTGAAATGGCGGCTGATTATGGCGAAATGTCGATTTTCATATTCGAAAATTTTGAAGTCAGCCGCCTATTCGAAAAACACGAACAATTATATGTTTGAAACGAAACGGTCCGTGAATTCGAAACGATAATTATAAAAACGAACGCGTAGGCGACCAGTAATTATTGTATCGATAAATTGAATTTGTCGCTATTGTTAAACGACAAATTCGGAAAAATACTCCCTTATGATCCGTTCGGTTGTAGCAGAAAAATAAACTGGCTAATTCAATCTGTACAGTGAATTATATTGGGACTGCGCATGCGTGACTGATACCGAGGCAAGCCACTGACCATTAGTTACCGTAGGCGACCAAAAAGTTAACCCTTTTCTGCTATGGTTTACAAACGCAGGACATCTATCCATATAGTTCAGTGTGAGGGCTTCCTTTGGTGGAAATAGAGATAACATCTCTGGTGTTATTGAATTAAAGTGCTGTCAAAACCTCCACCCCAAATTATTGTCATAAACCTCATAAACTGGAAATGTTATCAAGAGGTGTGTTGATAAAAATGCTGTTTATTTCTTCATTGCCTAACAAACTAAAGCGGCTAAGTCTTACAAGTCCAACTCAACGTTCGGCCAGATAAGCATAATAGTTTGTTTCTTAGGGATTGCCACATCACCAAAAAACGAGCGCCTCCATGACTTTCCATAAATAAATATATAAATACGCCCATCCCCTAATACATTGGAAGGAAGACTCGATCTGAACAGTTGTCGCAGACAAGGTGCAAATCTATCAAGTTGGACCAGCAAAGGGTGATAATTTGGCTACACTTCCTGTCGCAAAATGGATGCGATGGCTGGCGTTTTTGAGTTGTGATATATAAATATTTCACAATATCACTCGACGATTGTAAAACAGTCCAACAAAATAGCAAATTTCTTCATGTCTGAGGAACCAAATCCTGAAAGATGCAGACGCATTTAATGTGCCAGAATAAAAAACTCAGCGATCTCAAATTCTCTGGGCTCAGTCTCATGTTTTGAAAATCTTCAAACTCAGAACTAACTGTGCCAAGTGTTTTGACTACAACTGCTGCCAAAGAGAAACACCAATGTCTTATATGCATGAAAATAAATAAATTTGACAAGTGATTGTTTTTATTTATACTAATCAATCTAAATTCTATTTATGATAGGTCACCATCAAGTGACCAATTTTGAATGGGGATTTCCTTGCAAATATCCTGAGCAAAAGTCATAATAAACACAAATCAGGCAGCTAAAGAAGGGTACCAGTATATCATTGGAAGTCATGACACTTTAACTAGTGGTTTGTTTAGGTATATTATTAAATCTTGCTATAAATTTGTATTTTAGAATTGTTCTCAGGAGTTAAAACAATTTACCTACTTTTGAAAAATCTCAACAAATATGTAAATCTACATACAAATCAAACATGCCAAAAAAGCATCACATATATTAATTGGTACACTATTGATTGTTTTCAATATTATACCAGTGACACCCAGAACCACTGGCACTTGACAATTTAACTGATGAGGACGAAAACCTTGGGGGGGGGGGGGGGGGGGGGGGGGGGGGGTCGTAACGTTATTTAGACTTACCATCCAATGGATCTCCTATCCTCAGCTGAGTGTATGCTTTATTCAGTCTCTCCACTATTTTATCATGTAATGACTCATGTATTATCTGCAATATTTCAAGTATGTTTTTTTTCTGGGTTTTTTTCCAACATAACACATAAATATTTTTCACTAATAACAAGAGATTGAATGATCCAATCGACCAGAATACCAAATCAAAGATTGGGCCATGATTGGGACTTAATATGCAGTAATACATTGTTCATAATATATAATAATGCAAAAATTTCTCATAAACAAATTGCTATAGCTAGGTTAGTGCTGTATGGTATTTTGACTAATCATCAACAGCGCGGTATAAAAACCAACACTGTCTTACACTACCCACATTATTTTGGTTACATATTTTGGCAGTTCAATAATGTCACGACAATCAAATTAAAACAAACATTCTCTGTTGTGACATTGTGTCTATCAAAGAGTATGTACCAAATATGACACAGGATTCTTAGTTCTGGGATTGGGCCGGATTAATGATGTGACGTTTTCAGTGCACAATTAACCTCGTAGTCCATGTGTAATTGTCTGGTGCTTTCCATGCACACGAGTGGTGGGATGAGTTCCTGTGTATGTAATCTTTGTAGGGCTTTCTATTTGTTTTATTCAATTCCAGCCAAAATTAATGATGACATGACACATGCTTATGTGAATTTACCGTGCGCGTGCAGTATACTGGAAGCAATAATCCAGTCTGGAACTTTCTGATAAACATTTTAATACATGAATTTATGGCTCATTGAATTCAAATACAAACTTATTATTAATGGAACAGTTTAACTGAAATATTTCAATTTCTGAAGTATTTTATTGCCACGGAAAATTGTGTACACTAATTATAATATAGCAAAATGTAGCATATAATAACTTCTCTTTGTGCAAACTGTCCTGTGCATGTTATATACCAGACTATTTGAACTAGGACTACCGTATGATAATAGCATACAAAAATATGATATTCCTTTTATTTTGAAACAAAACTCTAAATAAATGGATAGAATTATAAAGTAGATATAAAAAGGTTAGTATACTCAATATTGAGCCAATCTTAAGCGTTGATATGGGACAAAATTGATAGCCTTCAGGCTGTGCTCCCTATGAAAAAAGGTATGTATCTTCACCCACTCAACTATCCTGTTCAAGTAAAATAGTGTTTAGAAAATCACGAGCCATAACATGGGCCATAACAAATAACATTTTGATTCCCTAGTCCAAGCTTTCTTCGAATAAAAACAGCCTGTGACATCAGTTGTTCTACATGTTGACCTTGATGTCGGAGATCCATTCCATTACTCTCCTATAGCAGAGTTTAAAATTTTGCATTTTCAAATAAACATAGATGAATAAAAAAACTCGAACAAACAGATTATAAAATTCCATTGAATGTCCTCATAGTAGTGAACATCCAACCAAATATAATTGAGATCTGACAACAAGTGGTGGAGATATCTGCTCGGACAGTAAAAGGCCAACATTTTCACATAAACAAAGATGTTTTAACTTTAGAATGAGAAACCAGAACAAAATGATTGAACACTTCATTGAATATCCTCATAGTAGTGAACATCCATTTCATTTCATTGGTATCCGACAACCAGTGGTGGAGATATCTTCATATCTTCTCGGAAAGACACAAAGGCTGATAAACAAAGATCAATAACTTTAGAATGAGAACCCGAACAAAACAATTGAACACTCCACTGAATTTCTTCATAGCAGTGAATATCTATACCGAATTTCACTGAGATCCGAGCACTACTGATCAAGTTATGACCTGAACAGTCAATGGACAGATGTATGTACGGATGCACAGACACATGGACAGATGAAAAACAGTATACCCCCTTTTGTTTTAAAGTGGGGTATAATAAATTACCTACTTTTAATTCTTAATTACTTCTGTAACCTTGAGTAGAGACAAGAGGGATAAGAGTATTTCAAACTTTTGTCTTACCAGCCGCCTTGTTGTAGTGCATCTCTGACCAGCAGTTCCAGCACAGGCAAACAAAGCAGACATCACAACCATATCCACATCAGCATCGTCGTTAACTGTAACAAACAAACAACCATATGCACATCAGCATCATCACTAACTGTAACAAACTGTGAACAAATGACCATATAAACATCAGAATTGTTATTAGCATTTGTCAAGTTGAGCTAAATATTTGCTAACACGATAATACAGTGCAGAAGAAATATTATTCATTGGCTGGAAACATAATATGTGACCCGCCATATCAAATCCAGTCGGAAGTCGGGATTTTTTTTACCCTGTGCCAATGCATTCTCTTATATATGCGAGTCGACCATAGGTCGCCTTGCATATATAAGAGAATGCATTGGCTTAACAATTTTTTATCATGTTTTTTAAATAAATGTTTCTTACAATTTTTAGGACATAAAATAAAAAAAACATCCATTATCCTGCAGGGAGCCCCACACATATATAGAAGCACATAGAAGAGTGTCGTCTGCTCATGTTTGTCTGGGGCTCTGTATAGGTGAAATTATAAAATTGTTAAAGAATACAAGAACAAATTAGTAAAATTGTAAAAAATTGTTAGGCCAATGCATTCTCTTATATATGCGAGGCGACCTATGGTCGACTCGCATATATAAGAGAATGCAATGGCACAGGGTAAAAAAATCCCGACTTTCGACTGGATTTGATATGGCGGGTCACATATGTTATGGCCATTTTGTTGGAACTTATATTCTGAATATTTCACAAGGGAACTATTCATCAATGAGCCTTTAGTAAAGAAAGGGTTGACAGACGCAGAATCTCTAAGGTGTTTATTCATTTCACACCTTTTCACTAATATTTTTAGTACCTACGTGATGAAGTGGAATAAGACCACTGAATAGATTCTCGCACAAGCCTGGATATAGTGCGTCTGACATTTGCAGAATGAGGTCCCCAGAGGTTGAATTTAGTGATGCTATACCGCATGGTGGGCTAGCATCACCATATTCACCCTCTGGGAACTTCATTCAGCTTAAGCCTCAACTGCTATGGGAGATCTAGGATCAGATTGAAGTTCCCCAGTTGAAGTTGATGATGTTCACCCATTAGTGAACTAAACAGAATGGAAAAAGTCACTAAAAACAATGTTAATTTGAGACTATAGATACTTCCCAGAAGATGAGGCCTGAGCAAAATGAGGTCCCCAGAGGGTGAATTTGGTGATGCTATCCAGCTGTGCGGGGTAGGATCACTAAATTCACGCTCTGAGAATCTTATTCTGAAAATGTCAGACAGACTAGATCCAGCCCTGTTCCCACACCAAGCAACAGTATAGGTAAATATTGAGATGGCCTATTCTTTATTTGTAGAGATGTTTTAACGTTACAAGCAACAAACAGCAGAAGAACACTATGGATTCAATGGAAGGGATGTTCACCTAATTTGTTGAGCATATTAGCTGAACATAACTAATGAAAGTGTCAATGACACTGTAGCTCGAAAGGGAATAATTTCATATGTTAGTCAATAGAGCGATTAGGAATGCGAAAAATTGAAATGTCTAAGTAATACTAGATTATCAACATCAAGAGATATATATAAAACTAGCTGATGTGCCCGACTTTGTCAGGGCTATTTAGGGATTTCTTTGTGAAAAGTCAACGTTAAAAAGACAAAAAACTTTTGTTAGAAGATCAGTCCAGAAACATGCCTATATAAGCAAGGTCAAGGACACAGTCGCACATGAAATTGGATCCGCCCATATTGTGCTGGGATCAAAGTAGGCCTACATACTAAATTAGAGTCAGATCGGTCAAGGTCCACAAACATGCCTATATGAGCGAGGTCAAGGACACTGTCACACATAAAACTGAACCCACCCATATTGTTCCTGGGATCAAAGTAGGCCTACATACCAAATTTGAGTCGGATAGGTCGAGGTCCAGAAACATGCCTATGTGAAGTGCACTGTAGGGTGTGCCAAAGGATTTAGTCATGCAAAGAGAAGAAAACCAAGATGGCTGCCGGCCTGACCCCAAAATGAATCGTTCCCATCTACTTGTTAATATTAACATCCACGACAAATTTCATGATGATCAGACGAACAGTTTGGCCTGTTGCCCATGCTAATGGATTGGATTTTTAAATCCAAGATGACCATATTTGTTTTCCGAATGACCCCAAAATGACTCGTTTCCCCATCTACATATCAATGTCAAAAACCACGACAAATTTCTTAATGACCCGACCAAAGGTACGACCTGTAGCCGTGCCAAAGGATTTAGTCATGCAAAGAGTAAAATCCAAGATGGCTGCCGGCGGTCATGTTTTAGGGCCAAATGACCCCAAAATGACTCGTTCCCATCTAATGTCAATATTAATATCCATGACAAATTTCATGATGATCAGACAAACAGTACGACCTGTAGCCTGTGCTAATGGATTGAATTTTGAAATCAAAAATGGCCGCTGGTGGCCATGTTTTTTGTCAAATGACCCCAAAATGACTCGTTTCCATCTACATGTCAATGCCAACAGCTATGACAAATTTCATAATGATCCGACCAAAGGTACGACCCTGTAGCCCATGCTAAAGGAAATTTTTACGAATCACACACGAATACATGCACAGACAATGGATACCAAGCCATGGCAATAGCTCAAACTTTACAAAGTAAAGTTGAGCTAAATATCAAATGAAGGAATCAAGTAACTACTCACTAACAAGTATTTCATTATATTCAACTCATCTGTTTGCTTATCTTAGTTAACCCTGCCATGTCTGAAGCTTCATGAAATTTTGCAAAAAACCATATGCCAATGCATTCTCTTATATATGCGAGTCTCCCACAGGGAGCCGCACATATATAAGATAATACATTTGCCTAACAATATTTACCTTGACCTTGTAAGCCAGTGCATTCTCTTATATATGCAAGGCTCCCTATGGGAGACTGGAATATATAAGAGAATGCACTGGCACATGGTCTTTTAAGCTGCACCAGCGCAGCTCCAGTCATGAAAGGGTTAAGGTGTTCATTTGTATATTGATATACCTAACCTTCAAATAAATTTTCTGGCTAAAGTGTTAGCTAAAATAGCAACAAATGAAACAAACCTAGAATGGCATTGTTTCCACCAAGCTCCAGAAGAAATTTGCCTGAAAAATATAAATAAGTAAAGTAAATTTTCAAGTGTGTTTCACATACACAACACAAGCCTGTACATAATGTCTCAATCAACTGTATGAAGATAGAAAGTTTAAAGTTTCCAAGTTGCCTCCCAAAGATGTTGTAGAAATATCAAGTCTGATGGAGGCAGACAAATAGAGCATTGACTGTCAATCACATCAGTAGACAAGGGAACTTATTGCTGTCACTATATATATATAGCTGTTGTAACTCAGTATATTTCCTATTTTCAATGTCTTTGCTAAATGAGGGACTCCAAAAAATATCTTATATATACAAGCCTCCTCTAGAAAAGCCTCCTCTAGAAAATAATTTGAAACAAATGATAAATACAATTATCTGCCTCCCTGATAAATACAATTATCTGCCTCCCTGATAAATACAATTATATGCCTCCCTGATAAATACAATTATATGCCTCCCTGATAAATACAATTATCTGCCTCCCTGATAAATACAATTATCTGCCTCCCTGATAAATACAATTATCTGCCTGCCTGATCACTTTGAAAATGAAATTCCCTGATAACAGACTATTTTGATTATATGGCCTAAATGCATTTATAACGGATTAATGAATCACAATAAATCAGCATTTCGAACAGGATTCTGTCCTCAATGTTCTGTTATTATCAGGAAATCATCAGTTACATAAATTCCCAAAATTTCATACTGACCAAATCGTTCCTGAACCATCAGAGAGACTTTGTGGCCAACCTGAAACAAATGCAATTTTAAAGACTGATATTAAAGCGCCCATGTTTTTTTGATAAACAAACTTTCAAATTAAATCACTCCCATCTAGAGGTGATCCTAAACATGTCTGTAAATTTTCAAAACATTTCTACAAAAAATGTGGGCTACAGGATGTACCAATAGATTCATATGTGAAGTCCAAGATGGCTGCTGGTGCCAATGTTTTTTAAGAAAGTTTGAAAAAGTTTGAAGGCTCCCATCAAAAGGTCATCCGAAGGTCAAAATGAAGTTTGGTGATGATTGGACGCACAGACAGATGATGAACGTCAACCCATGGAAATAATTCAAACATGTAATTTTATACAGTAGAATCAAAATACAAAGTATTAAGATAGGTTTATAAACATTAGCCTGGGATACTGAATACATATCTAAAACCTTAATACTTTCTCCATTGAAGGCAATTTTAATGTTTTGTCCATGTAAATATTGATATGCATTGGTTCAGGGACACTAATTTCTGAGTGACACATATGAATCTCAACTGGTTCAGTGATGATTATATGCTTGACTGAAAGGTCCTATCGTATGTTATTCAAAGAAATTTGCACAAAGTAATCTCACCTTATTTGAAGTAGATTTTTAAGTACCGACTGTGTTGTTAATGTTAAGCGCTGAGGCTTTTTAGTTTTGCTTTTTTGCAAATTTTAGGGTGTCTGTTTTGATGACCAAAGCCTTTTCATTTTATAAATACAAATTTTCCAAAAAAAGTTTACTATACCTTTCAAAACATATCATAGTTAAGTGCTACATAAAATTCAAGGTATCAGCATCGATTGATGAGAAATGAATAATAGTATCTGCAACATCTAGGCCAGGGTGTATCAATCAGAGTTAAGAGACAAACCTGGGTACTTCCAGTGAAAGATAACAGATTCACTCGGGTGTCTTTTGCCATAGCAGTCCTGGAGAATGCAATGATAGTGTAAATTAAAGTCAAGTCTAACATGACATACTTGGCTAAAGAACAATGACAAATTGCAAGAGGAATAGTTGGTATATATACTGCCTGGTTCACACAGGTTAGGCCCAATTTCTAGGCCATTTCCAAGAAATGTGAGTGAAGTGCCTATATCATTGAAAATTCAAGGGCCCTCATGCTAATTTCCAAATGGTATATCTGTTTCATAACTGTCTGTATTGACTCATCGGTGTAAAATAATAATTTTGAGTCAAACGAAACCAGTTATCAGGTACTTCTATGCAATAATATTTTTCAATATTTTTTCCAAAAACTAGAAAAGAAATATTACAATTTTTGAGACATTACAATTTTTTTTATTAGAACTCTTTCTTTTAAACCACTTTTAAATTAAATATGACTGCTTGTACGACTTTGCGCTAAGTTCACAATATGTTAAAATAGTTGTTAATTTGAAAATGTTAAATACAATTTGATTTAATATATATAATAAACAGTTTTCATACTGTTTCATCAAAGGACTTCTATAAAACATCAGACTTCAGATTTACAAGTTTCAATAAGATAGAGAATATGCTTACCCGACATCTGCACCACCTTGTACCAGTGAACATACAGCACCAGGTAACTTATTGGCCTCCAGCACTGATGCAACAACCCTGCACAAAACAGAATAGAATTAGTGATGTTAGTTCAAGACAATGCTCATACCTTACTTCTTTTGACGGGGGTTAGGTTCTTCCCTAGGATACCAGGTATAAAAGCATGTATCATGTAGATTATAGTTTAGAAGGCGAAGTCTAACTGTCTTAGTAAAGCGCGGTCATTATGAATTGTCATAAGTTGCTTGTTTAGTATGACAACTTATGTAATTAGGTATTTGGTGTAGCAATACTTTTTGTTTTAAATGATTTGTCATGATCAGCAATCAGAAGTTTTCTCAGTAAGTGGTGGGGAGGGCAGTCAGGATTCATATCTATATCCAAGGATAAAATTCCATGATTCCTTTGACAATACAGATTGATATGTTAACACTGTTGTTCTGAAGGTCACGCAGGTCAATTTCCCATTTCTCAGGCTAAAAAAGTATGCATGTGCATATAATTTTATTTTAATTTCTGGGGCACATGCCAGCGAAGCATTCCTGCTCTGCATCGGCTAGTTCTGGGTTTAATTTCAGTTGCCCGTGGCCATTATTTCCTGAACAGATATCCATAAAAAGTTAGCTGATAGATTCCACGTGATTTATATCATGAAAAATCATATGATAAGATATCAATGCAACATTTTTATAGAGTTTGCAAATGCAATACATCATATATTTAACACATGGTTACCAATTGCAGTACTAGTAATGAATTGGAAATTTGAAGATGGAATCGGATCTCAGTTCCATGCAAGTCTGAAGAAAACATACTGTTATTATTTTGTACCGATTAAAATTATTTCCGACGTATAAAAAAAGATTCCACGATTGGGGTTTCGGGACTATGTGACTATGTGAGCGGTCCTGAGAAATGGAAAATTGTCTTTGCTTGGCCTAATAACAACTTTAAATCTAACAGAAAAGGTCTTCAGCATTATGAGGTATAACCTACCTAAATCACTAGTTTGTTCAGTTAAATGAAGTAATATCGACCTAAATTTTATTATGCTTCAAGCTACAGACTTCAGATGTGCAACATCTTAGAACAACGTAGTATTGTGAATGGGTTAACATTATAACCCTCATTTGTCTTGCAACAACACACAACTCAATTATTAATTTTTCCCTTTGCACTGTGATGTGCAATAAACTTGTGCAATAATGTTAACCAGTTCACACACTTGTGTCATTCTATCTACTTCTTTAATACTCACCTTGTCACAGCCACACTTGTCAAAGGGGTTGTTGGCGCTCCTTTCCTAAAAATATCAAGACTGGTATATATTTGGCATGTGGAATGTAAGTCAATATTTTTAGACCTCCCACCAAATGTCTCATGGATACCACCAAGTCAGGGGTAATGGACGAGATATTGGACATTTGTAAACTAAATGGGTGAGGCCACAGGCTGAGACCATTTAGTTGACAAATGTCCAGTCGTGAGTCCATTAACCAACTTAGATAGTTTTATAATATACAAGGAGAAATTACATTTATACAGATCAACAACAACAATTCCGATAATTCTCAATAAATGGGACCTGTACGAACATTTTCTAGAAACAAGACAGTCAAAGACTGTGGGGTCGCTAAACCAGACTGCAAAGACTGATAAGACTGGGACTTTGGAGACCACAACAGTCAGAACTTTTCATAATCACTTTAAAAGAAGTAGATCTAAACAGGATATGTGGCTAGAGAGGCTTCATGAATGTAGATCAGTGAATATCAAATTACCAAATCTACAAAATCTACCTGGAAATAACCAAATCTAACTTGAAATTACACTAGTGATCAGAACATTCAAAGTTTATATATTAACTTTTACTGTCCCGAGTTCAGGTATATTTTTTTCTGGAAAACAAAAACTTTTTGGAGGCTGTGACAGACTCCGAGTACAACCACTGGTTTAACAAAACAATAAAACGATGTCGCACATCACCCGAGGAGCAAAGTTTCGTACTGGTGAGCTCAATAATTAGCAGAAGTGATCACCCACTCCTCCAGCTCAAGAAGTCCCCTCTCGCCCGGGCTCCAGACTCCCAAGTCTTAGGTTGAAATTTCACAACCGACATCTCAAACTTTCTCAATTGTTGGAAATTTTCAATCTCACAAGCGCTTTATATAAAACCATTTAGACATGTTTAAAGCCCAATTATCCATAGACCCAAAAACACTATATGTAATTATGTATGTCAGATTAATCAGTCAGGTAGTTCCAAGGTAGACGTTTTAATGAATTTTGTATTTTAATGATTTTTTAGACACAAAAGTCTTAAGTCCCCATAGTCCCGTCATTTCTTAACGGGTTGACCTCATGTTAACAGATCTGAATCTCAGTCACTAAAGGATCCTCCATACTGTATGGTCCAACCTCTCTTGAGAAGACATTATAAGTATTACTATAGAGACATACAGTTATGTCCCTAGTCTCACCCTATTTAACCTGGTGACCCCATCTGCATAAATTTGAATCCCAGACACCAAAGAACCCTTCATACTAAATATCAGTAAAATAAACCTGACGGTCCGTGTAAAGGAAGCATATTAAGAGGAACGCTGTCCTTTGCTTGGCCCCTATTTGACCAGGATGACCCCATTTGAACAAATCTGAACTACAGTCACTAAAGGACCCTTCATACCAAATATGAACCAATTCAACCTGATGGTACACGAGTTATGGCCCTGGCTTCACAACCATTTGGCAGAGTGACCTCATTTGAACAAAACTGAATGTGAGTCACCTAGGGAACATCCACACCAAATATGAACCCATTCAGTCTGATGATCTAGAGAAGATGTTCAAGAATTGTTGACAGATGGATGGACGGACAGACATATGAACAGGTGACAGATGAGAAGTGATGACTACAGCTTCAAATTTACATTTCATTGAACAAATCTGTCAGTCACACCACCCCAACACTGTGGGGACATCCCTGTGAGAATATGACATACAACATTTATTTGAACGCCAGACTACATTAACAAAATTCCCATGACATTGAGAGCAAGTGCATTCTCTGAGAATTATATTCCATTCATAAAACAATCAGCTACCAGTGTCTGAGAGGTGTTGACATAGATAATTAGGTTTTAAGGACTGCACACACAGCTTTTTGATACTCCTACAGCTGTGATCAAAACAAGGATTTTAATGGGGTGAACAAGGAAGAGATAACATGGTATGATACAGTGTGGTGTGGCAGGGACAGGAGGTGGGGTGGGGCAGGGTGGGGTTTGTTAGCTGTGATATGTCTAAAAAAATCAAAGGTCAAAATGCAAAAATGTTATATTTTTTTAGAGTTATGTCCCTGGCTCTGCCCCTATTCGACCCAGTGACCCTATTTGAACAAATCTGAACCCCAGTCACCCAAGGTCTCTCTGTACCAAATATAAGCTAAATCGGCCAAATATTTTTTTAGAAGAAGTCATTGTAAGAATTACTATGAGTTATGGCCCTGGTTTCTCAACTAATTGACCGGTTGACCTCATTTGAACAAATCTGAACACCAGTCACCCTCCATACCAAATATTAGCTAAATCGGCCCAATAGTTCTGAACAAGAAGTCGTTGTAAGAATTACTATGGAGGAATAGAGTTATGGCCCTGGCTTCGCAACTATTTGACCCAGTGACCTCATTTGAACAAATCTGAATGAGAGTCACCTAGGGAACAGCCACACCAAATATGAACCAATTCGGTCTTCCGGTTTCAGAGGAGAAGATGTTCAAATAATTGTTGACGGACGGACGGACGACGGACGAGGAGTGATGACTATAGCTCCACCGGAGACTTCGTCTCAGGTGAGCTAAAAAATAGTCCTTGGTTGACGACAAAACCACGACACTTGGCATAGTTTGTGTGAGTGGTAATCACATGTGGACTTTGTCGTGAACACAATAGGCACAATACAATGCGCTACAACTTTATCTGAAAATAAATGTTGACGTACACAAAGATAAAATAAAATATTTGTTTTGGGCTGAACATAGCGTAGTATATATACTTACTAAATACTTTCAATGCAATTGAATCTGTATTTTGGTCACATATGCATATAAATATATGTTTGACTTGATTCATATTGTCAGGATATTGTTGATTCCGGAAGAACAGTAACTCCATTACTGCCAATGTTAGGTTTCAATGTGTTACCCCATGGCATCCAAATGAGCAGAATGCCTTTACCGGCAAGTAATTGAATTAAGTGGGGGTCATAAGTGCATGTGTCTAGTCTTGTGGGAAGGGGCTGCAGAGAACTATTTCTTGGGTAGAGGCCTCCGTGGGGAGCTCATTATGCACACATGGGAAGATGGGCATGACAGCGTGACCATACATGCAGTCTGAGTTAGCTATGTCATCACAACCCGCAACCAAGTGTTGATTTTTCTGAAGTCTGTTGCCTTTGCGATAGTGTTTTTCTGTTTTCTAGTTTAATATTGCATTTATATACAGTCCATAACTACTTCAATATCAGTATCATTATTTGAAGCATATAAACATCCATCATCGCAACAAAGTGATGATGCAGTTATGTTTTACACGATGTAATTCCATTGTGATCATGTTTACTATACATGTGTATCTTCAGAAACGACTGAGAACTGAAAGTGTGATCAGATCCAAGACTTTTACGAAAATATTTTTGTCAGTTTTGAATTCGCGCAGATAGGTGCACGAATTTAAAGTGAGCGTATATATAAAGTCAAGGAACTGCAATTTTACTTTTATTTTTCACAAACTGAAAGGTTAGATAAAGTAAAAATGGTTCTATTAGCACAAAATGTCAACTTAAATTTAGTGTCCTAAAATGATTTGTACAGCCACGGACAGAGGAAACTGTTAAAATGTGGAATTTATTTCTATATACTACTTCAATAATTTCATGAAAACTTTATTATGCCAGTCAGCATTAGCTGGAAAATAAAATTATCTTTGTTTATCACTCCCTGTTGGTTATATTTAGTGGGAGATACACAGATAATGTAAACCTGCAAACAATGTTAATATGTGGGTTGGGTATGGCGATGTGTCGAGGGGAAATATGGACATCGGGAAAGGGACCCTAAAAGGGACTCACTGCCTATCAAACAGAAACCCTGCTTTTTTTATTGTCCTAAACTGTGCCAATCAGAATGGTGAATAAAAGGTATGACCGTATCTGATGGAGTTACACACTCTAAACATACCACATGACTACGTTTCCACAAGTAAGAGCAATGGCTTGATTCCATCCATAGACGGCAACAGGAAAATTAAATGCAGTTATAACTCCTACTAGACCCAGTGGGTTCCAGTTCTCGATCAACATGTGTCCCTTGCCTGAAATGAATAAATGCATAACAAAATGTTCATTCATAACATTATATTTATGAACACCTAACATTACTTCAGCTTTTCCTATACCATGTTGATAGCCATGGCCCAAACTCAACGTCATCATAAACCTATAGCCACATTGACCGCTATTTTTAGCCATCATTCCTACAAACTGCATAAAGTTTGAAATTGGTAGCATGCAAGAAGCAATCCGTTTTGGTCTAATCTGTATTGTGAGTGGATGAATTGAGACATTAGCCACTCCATGAATTTCGTTAATGTTGAATAAATTATAGGAACAATATAACAAATTTTAATCCATAAGTTATTTGAGCATGTAAGTTAAGTAATAAACGATGGATTCAATGTGGTCGTGATTTTTTACTGTGATACATATTCAACAAACTCCGCATATCCCTTTGAGGTTCATGCAGTTTGCTGAATTGTTCTCGTGGTCACAGTGAAACCTCTATTCATTTCCTATAACAAATGACATGATAGCTAAAAAAAAGATGATTTCTCTCTTGATATGCAAAAAAAACAAAAGTATTTTCATATATGTGCACTTTATCAACCCTTCCATGACTCCAGGATTTTCCCTGTGCCAATGCATTATGTATATGTGAGTCTCCCAGACTCCCATAGGGAGCCTCACATATATGAGAATATATTGGCCTAACAATATTTACCTAGACCTTGTAAGCCAGTGCATTCTCAGCTTATATGTGAAGCTCCCTATGGGAGACTAGCATATTTAAGAGAATGCATTGACACAGGATCTTTAATGCTGCAATACCGCAGCTCTGGTCATGAAAGTGTTAAGGGACATTCTCGGCTGTACAATTGTGCTGTTACGACTTGTTCCATCTATATTACTCCGATATATTATATGAGTAGGGCCCTGCTAATCATTTTGATGTGAATTGAAATTGTTTGTTTGACTCGATTCGATATTGGCTGGCCTGATACAAAATCTATCGAATCATTTCCACATTTCCATCACTCATCTGTATTTATGTTGAAAAAGAGCTGCATGAATATTCTAATAATACTGTAATTATTGTTGTTTCTGATATGATCACATTTGTGGTAAATGATCTATTCCACAGAAGACACAGTGATATTGTTGATTTAAATATCCATTGACAGTCTATGATCTCTATGATGTTTTTGTTTTTTACGGCTAACGATTTATATGTATTCAGAATTGTTCCATATCTTCACTCTTGATACACTCAAGACAATGATTTGATTTGAAATCTGATGAGATTCGAATATTTTGCCCAATTTGATACAAAATTTTTTTCCAAATGAAAACCTCCAATTCACAGGGCTCGATATATGAGAAACAAGTTTCACCCGACATGCTTGAGTGAGACAGCCATTTTAAGGGTTGCAGACAAAATGGCAATGACGATTTGAAGTGTTAACATAGATGAGACTGGGTGCAGCAGCCCTCATAATTGGCTATGACAATCAGCAATGCCGAAGCAATTTGCTGAAGCAAACTGGGCCATGGTAAAGGGTTGCCTAAGCAGATTGCCGAAGCCAAAACATCTGAATTAAGAGGGCTGTTGCAGCTTGATTAGTAATTACCTCTACAGTAATGCTCTAAGTAATCATGGGGAGAGCTTTCCGATGAATGGCAACAAGCCATATTTCCGACTAAATCCTGAAAAGTTACCCATAATTCTGCTGTGGTTAATAAGTCGATTACTTAGAGCATTACATCTACTCACGTTCTGAAGGGAAGACATTGCCAGCGAACATTCTGGACAGACCGACAGCATAATCTGCTACATCTATGTATTCCTGGACCTCACCAATTCCCTCTGGTAAAATCTTACCCATCTCTAAGGAAACCTGTTCAGAACAGTTAATAAGATTAATTTATCAAATAACTGTTGAGTCACTCACCTGACTGTAAAAAGTGTGAAGACTGGGACTCTGAAGACCACAACAGTCAATACTTGTTAAAATCATTTAAACAAGAAGATCTAAACAGGGACGTAGCTAGGGGTCTGTTGAGCAGTGGGGGGGGGGGAAATTTTCAACATGGCTCTTGAAGACAACCTGGCTCTTGAAGAGGGAGAAGATGCTTTAAGATTTATTATGGAGGAAAAGAGTTATGTCTATGGCTTTGCCGCTATTTAACCTGGTGACCCCATTTTAACAAATCTGCATCCATGTCACCACCAAATATATGCTAAATAGGCCAAATGGTTCTTACAAAGAAGACGTTTTAAGAATAACTATGAGGGAAAGGGCTATGTTCCTGGCTCCGCTCCTGTATGGCCCGGTGACCAAATTTTAACAGATCTGTATTCCAGTATATGGAGATTCGGTTTTAGATTGACAGGTTGTTCGAATAAACATTGTAGTCACTTCTCCTGTATGGCCCGGTGACCAAATTTTAACAGATCTGTATTCCAGTATATGGAGATTCGGTTTTAGATTGACAGGTTGTTCGAATAAACATTGTAGTCACTTCAAGTTCAATTCCCATTGAAAAGACTGAGTATAGCCTTATAGTCTATGGAACGCAAAAAAATCAACAATCATTACATATATAATTTATACTCAACTGAGTCAACTGGCAGATTAAGAGAGCATTAAGCGCCCATTTCCAACATTATTTTCATAGATCGTTGCATCTAAACAAAAATGGGACAAGTAGGTGTCAGCGTGCAGCATCATGTGACGTTATTTTGACCAAACAATGTTCTGCATTCATGTTCCACAGCGCGAATGCATGTGGGAGTATAAATATAAACAAAACATGAGGCCCGAAGTACGATGTCTTTCAGCGACAATAAACATCATTTTTTTATGACCATAAGTTAAAGCTGACTGACATCAGAGGAAATGTATCATTCGCGAAACTTGCATCACTCACAATGTCGTCCGCATGATTGCCTCTTCAACTAGTATAGTGAAAGCAATGTATACTCATACTAATACAATAGATAGTCTAGCTCAAAGGGACTTCATGGTGATCCAACAAATAACAACGTAACACTCTTATTGGAAATTTTCGGCCACATGGCCTTCTTCAGCCAAAACAAGTTATACAGGTACCATCAATATTAATGTTGACTTCAATATTATACTCATACTGACCAGTTTCCCAAGGAGTACTTTCTTCTCTCTGAGTGCTTCTCCAATCTGTCTGACAATTTCGCCCCTCTGTGGTGCTGTTATCTGATGAAAACAATCATTATATAACATTAAAGTACCGTTCAGACAATTGTATTATGTTGGTCAATTACGATGACATGATCCATTGATATTGGAAAGAATGCAGTATTGAAAATCTATCTATCTGTTATAAATTAATTCTACGATAATGTCAAACCTGTCAAATCCCAACAATAAAACTTTATTGAGATAAATACAAGTCAAATATCCTTCGCAGACAGCCGCCATAGTCTATTGATTGAAAAAAAATGCCATGAGTCGTGTGCACCATGAGTCATGACGCACGAGCTTAATTACCATATAAGGTATGTTAAATACCACTTGTGTTGTGTTGAAAATAGAATCTCTAGGTTGTGTGTGTTAATGGATACAATATGACAGGCGCAGTCTAAATGCCGTAGTGTTATTGACTGCAGTCCAATTTCTATGAACATTCTCATCTGAACACTACATTACAAGTTAAATTTTCATATCGTATATAGTTTTGTGGATGGTTTCTGAAAAAAATATCCAGCACGTGTTTAGATGTTTCTGAGATTCTTTTGCTTCTCAGGTGATTTTCAGGGCAGCGATCATGGTAGCGATAAGCTTCAAGGATGATAACTCTATTCTACTTTCACAGAAATTGCTTAGAAATTTGGTACAAGAAAACACTTTGTTAGTACCTTAGTACCTAACTGCTGGTAGTTAGAGGTAATGTTGAGGGTGGTTGACATACCTTTGTTTGTTCCCTTATTCAGAAAAGCCAATTATTTGAAAATTTCAAAATATGTTTTTTTCAAGTCACAGGGCATATATACTGGTAATGATAACCTGGGAACCAAATAACCTGTTGAATGATTGATTGTTTATTTATTTTTAAAGTATTTACAAACATAATGTTAACAGTGATATATTCAAAAGTAAACATGATTACATTGTACAGGAGCGGCATGGCCAAATGGGCACTTTTCCTACTGCCCCTATATGGAAATGGAAATTAAATAGTAAAACGACAATGTGAAATAGAATAACATTTAAATATATGAATATTTAATTTATACATACATGTACATATATTAGATGTGAGTAAGCTGTTGGGAAGCATTACATTCATTTGGTCCATTGCATTCGAACGTATTCACATAACGGATCTGAGGTTGTATATATGGAGTATCTAATACATAAATATTATTTGATTGAAGTTACTATACCATACACATGAGGAGTGAATCAAAGTGACTGAAATTAGAATCAGGTAATTTATAAACGTGATATTATTGATGGTCTTTGTTCTGAGCTTGTTTTTAGATAAGGGTGTGACATATACATTATATCGAATGTATTGGATGAATTTTATGGGAAGCTATGCACGTACCAGTGATTACACTAGACAGAACTGGCTAATACAATTATCTACAAACTATTGGAATTATGTTGGTAATTATCAATTGACTTTATTTCAAGAAAGCTACCATGCACATCACTAGAGTTGTAAATGTAAACATATCAATTCCTGTTCATGTTATATACAAGGCCTCAGGTGAGCATTTTTAATACTGGTGATTATGAACAGGTGACATACCAAGCATGTTGTGTAAAGTACAGCTATTTCAACAAAACTAAACAATACTAAATACTCACATCAGCCCACTCATTCCAGGCTGCTTTTGAAGCTTTAATAGCTTTTTCATAATCAGATAAGTTGCCCTGTGAAAATAAAATGTAAAATCTGCACACCAAAAAAGCATTGTGAATGTGAACCCAAGAAACACAGGAGTAAACAACACCTTTCTATTAACATGATGACCTGTTGATATTTGAGTGATGAAGTTGGTGGCAAAATTGATATTTAGAAGCCACCACACTGATTAAGGAGTTGAATACTTCACAATTTTTATTTTGTATTTATCATACTATTAACATTAATAACATTAGATTCATCATATAATTACTTTAACTATCCATATATCTTAAATAAAATTCAGTTAAAACTATATTCAAATCAATTAAATTTTATTTAGTAATATATAACAAACATGATAACGTATAATACAAAACTCAAACAAAATATAGTATATATTACTGGGAGATGGCATGACCTACTGGTCTCCTTCCTGCACACTCCCAAACTTAGATAATAATATTGATGATACATGTATTATATCAAATAATTATCATGAAATTATTCACAAACAAGTAAAAATGACTTCACAAAATATTGAATTAATGTAGTAAATGCTGTATATTGGATGTAAAATGAAGGAAACTTCCAAGAAAATTTTGCCCAATTTGTGGCTCCATCTTCACTATCCACCAAAACAACTAAAAAAGCTAACAACTTACTTGCGTTACTTTTGCAATTGCCTGGCCATTGGCAGGACAGAAAGATGTGATTTCCTGGAAAACAAATATAGTTATGTTATTTTTATAATTGATATATGGTTTCATAGCACTGAGTCAACATCTAGTAGGTTTAAATTCATGGTGTTGATTTGACCATAGTGATAGTCCTTCTAAATGTTGCAGCATTGCATCAAACTGCCATCTTGGATTCCACTTGAGGCAGGTTCAGTCTGCAACATTTAGGTCTAAAGACTATAGGGTCAAAACAACACTGTGAATATACACCTAATAGAAGGTCGCTGACCTCATGTCCCTCGAAAAGGCATAAGTGGCATTTTAGTAATGATCCTTTTTTTTTAACTCTGTCAAAATTCATCGGACCATGACCAAATTCAAACTTGACCTTTGTCTTCAGAAATTTGAACCACATACAAAATATTAGGAGATTCAGTTGAATTTAAAAACAATCAGATAACTAATAGTGAATTTGTCATCCAAAAACCAAAAAAATCGGCAAATTCTAAATTCTAAGTTAGACAGACCGAACTTGACCGTTCGACAGACCGAAATTGACCTGTATTTGGAGATAACCGCACATACCAAATTTGGTTCAGATATGATAACACAATCGGAATGGCATATATCCAGATGTCCCTCAGGTCAAATCAAGCTTGGCAATCGGTCCTGTTTTTCGCCCATCGGGAGATAGAACCCGCTCCAACATTATCCAACCCAGACTGCATGATTGTACCTCCACCCCTACAAAAATAAACTTCATCAAAACTCCAAATCAATTTTGTGCCCCAACTATAACCATAATCTCTACCTCGACTCGAATCCCTGACTCTGATGATCCTAGAACTACGAAGATGGCTACATATAAGTCAGATCCGCTTATAACTATATGTAAAGGGTTGGTGGAAATTTGTGGCAAAAATAGTTTTTTGGCACCCCATTACCGATCCCATTCAAGAATCTGTTATGTTGGCAACTTTATAAATAATACCCATAACATACCCCTGTTAGACCCCTTTGGAACCCTCTAGATAGCTGGCCCCCATTTTTATAGGGGACAACCAGACATAATTATGTTGAAGAAAATATATCATATATTTTCTCCTTATATATAGGAGTTTTGACTGTTCGGGAAAATAAACACATCAAATTTGACAATATATTTTCAAAATGGTCACTCTTCCACATACATGTATTTCAACACGTTCCAGCTCACATAATTGTAGCTGATAAAAATGAGAGTGAAAAACAGGGCAAAACGAGAGGCCGATCACGATCGGCAGATGTTAACCCATCCCTTGGCGATAAAAATTTAATATGATCGGATAAATGAGAGTTTTGGTGTTGAATTATAGAGTATACTGTTATGTACTACATGTATTATAGACAAATGTACATAACACAAATTATTGGAATTTATGGGTCACTGGCATTTATATAAGAGAATGCACTGGTACAGGATCTGTAATGCTAAACCGCCACAGCCAGCAAGTCCGTGGGTTAAATGTGTAGGTGTGCCCTGGACATGGAATACTTGGGTTAAGAGAGTCCAATTTAAGTTTACAATAATAATGTGTCCTAGTATACAGATAAGCAACCTCACCACTGACCCATTAATATCAATTATATAGCACAGCTGTCAAAAAATCACAGGAATTGTTTATGTTGAACACTGACCTCTATTAAACCAATAACAACTAGAGGTCAGATTCCATGGAATCAGATATACTTCCATGGTATTCCATCCCATCCCATGTGAGTGTTATGCGTATATGTGTGTTCCTCTTCATGTGAATGCATATTGGTGCCTTACGACCCAATGGTGGACTTGCATTGACATTTCTTAATTTAATATATATTTTGGTACTTCTGTCTGTCTGTTTGTTTGTCTGTCAGCTATGGTCGGGATAACTGCTGGACGGATTTTGACGAAATCTGATAAATGTGGGTACTTTTGTCCAGGGAGTGTTTTGGACGGGTCGAATCGTGACCCTCGGCCTGACATTTGTCTTCAAAAAGGACAATCGAAGGTCAAATCGGGTAAAACACGGATTTCCACGAAATTCGATACCTATGGGTACTTTTGTCCGGGGAGTCTTTTTGGCGGGTCAAGTCGTGACCCCGACCTGACATTGACCTTCGAAATGGTCAGTTCAAGGTCAAATCGAGTAAAACGATCAGATTTCGACGAAATTTGATACCTAGGAAAACTTTTGTCCGGGGAGTGTTTTGGACAGGTCAAATCGTGACAATAGGTTACTTTTACAGTAGAGCGGACATACCTATATAGTATATCGGTGAGCATATTCATGCATTTGCCTTGCTTCTTGCTAAGTCCGTTTGAATTTGCGTCATGAAAAGAGGGTTTGAATTTGAGTAATATATATCACCCGTCACAACGTTATACGCTACCAGGGTTAAACCGTTCAATATAAATCATTAAAAAGTGTACTAATCTTACGTTTAGATACTACTTATCACATCCACTCATCGAAAAGTTTTTATCTCAATATATGATTTTCGGAGTAATTTTCCCCATTTGATCTTCGGTGGAATTTTCCAAATCTGAACCCACCCGACACAAACACTCCCTTGAGCAGGTTGTGTTTATATTAGAGAGGTCAAATTTTAGAGGCATACCTACAGTATACCGGTTTATGTACCACCGCATTAAACTCGCTCCTACATCAGGCCGTTTGGATTTGGGGCTAAAAATCGGCTAGTGATAGACTACATAATTATACATATTTATTATATATAGCGTTGTCACGAGTAAACCGTTCCATCTGAAAATTAGAAAATCGCCCTCTGGATGCGTACCGTACTACATGGATGTGGATATACGATAAAACCTTTATCACAGTTACTGCCATAATTTAAAGTACCAAAAAGAAGGTTTTAATTTATAAACCTGTATCCTAATATAAAGACTCGAGTTATAAAATAATTACCAAATGGCCGGACAAACATATATCAAATAAAAGCACTAAACACAAATACATACAGTCATATATACACGTATTTAGACGGATAATGCTATTGAAAAGTGTCACAAATTTATCGAAATTACATATATCGGGATGGATGAACCTGACTTATTCGAATGTAGTTTAGGTAGAGTTATACGTTATAATTATGTTCTCCTTGTGGTATGCATATACGACAGTCCATTTCTGAGCCTGAAGCTGAATAAAGTTTTTACACTTGAGGTAGTCTGTCCATGGTGACTGGTGAGCAACGGCTCTACAATCTAAATTTATATTTTTACGAATATTTTGATCACCAAAATGGGACATAGGCGAATGTATTTTATTTGAAGTTCTATCATGCTCGCGAACGTTCTAGAAAGATCACAAAAATGTCGCTATATATGTGTATCAGGCCTCAAGAATTAAATATAATTCAGAAACATATTCATTGAGGATAAACAATTAATGCTGTGAATGCACGATATGTCGATACAAACGTTTATACCAATTGTACGGATTATCTATTATCGCGAACCTTTTCAAATGCTCGTATGAGATTGTATAAATTTTGGGTTCAAAGTGACTTAGTCGGACAGATGCGTAACACCCTGTACCATCAGAAGTAGGCCAGCCATGGCGAAGCCAATTCTATTTTAAAGAGCGCGGATTTGGGATAACTGCATTGTGTGAGAACGTAATTGATTCGCGTACATCTATATGCATTTCAGTATGTTGCTTTCCCGAGTAATGGTGCCTTTTCTGTGCACATATATAGTACCAAAGTGAACATACGCCTTCTCACCAGCAAAATGATAAATAGCCGATGTGTTGAAATGGTAGTATACCATAAACATATATAGCATGTCGAGCTTGTAAACTAGACGGATATTCTTGTGAATATACGGGTATGAATGCGCGTATTTTACCATTTAATATGTTATTGCAAGTCTTCACAGTCATGCATAAGTTCATAATACCAAGTTAACAATCGTTATTCACACACAAACATATATATGTCGTTCAACGTAATTATGGTACGTTGAACGATCAACCATTTCGCAACAGCGAAATAGCGTATGATGACATTAAACTCTCTTTGCTCGCAGGCCTATATCGCGATTTCCCCAACAGTTTAAGGTGTTTTATTTCACTAATAGATATGGTAGCATTCTGGGAATGATATATACATGGCAGCTTATACCTACACATTCCATATACAATTCGCTTAATTTTGGTGTGATTCATATTCTTGAATACACGCAGGTGGTGAATTAGTCGGCGCTTTAAGACATGTTTGTGTATATTTTCCGATTAGCGGACGTACGTACGACGTCGTTGTCGGACTCTTCCTAAGTTATAACACTTTGCATTACGTCTCGTCCAATTAATGCGAAATATGCAATCAACGATCTTAACAAACGGGCAATAAAGTCATACATTTTCACTCGTGTCAAATACAGATGATAAAGAGACAGTTTTTAATTGGTCAGATCTAAATTCAACAAACGTATGCTATATACCAGATGGGAATTTAATACCAAACCTTAGATAGTTACGTTCGGAAATTATGATACCAAAATTAGCGACTTAGGGGCGGCAAGGTTGGGGTGTCGGACGGGACACGCTGACTCCCATTCACTTAATTTGAATATATCTTATATTAAAATGGTTTACGGGCGCGTGAACGGATAGAAAATAGTTTCAATTCGATTGAGAACTGCAAGCGAAAGTCCGCGCATCAGACGGATTGTCCTTTCTGAAAACGTGGTCCATGCGGAGAAGTGTTATAACATTATACGACGGACACCACAGTTCTGTTAATTCTCAAGTGTCAAAGTCGAGAATTTTTTTTGTAAAAAATGGGCGTTTTAAAAAAGTGAAAACAAAACGAACTACTATTCTAAAACTAATGAATTTAGAGCGTTTTGTGGACTCAAAATATGTCAATTTTAAGCCGCATCGTGATAAAACTGCAGAATAACGGCCGATTGACAAGACAGACAGCCGACATTGTTTTGAGTGATTACCCATTAGCCAATATAACAATTAACGCAGTGCACCGAACAGGAATGGCTGTCGAAATATATCATCAGTGGTCATTGGGGTAAAAATATGAGAACGACCCTGTCAAATTTTCTTCCTTGGACTAAGCTGACAACGGTCAATACGACTACAAAAACCAAATGCAGTTATCTGGAATAATACGGGAGGACAACAGAGTACAATAAAATAGAGGTTTGCCAACTATGGGCGGTAACTCTTCAGGGAAAGCGCGGACACAAGTTTTTATGCCCGTGGGCAGTAGTGCATATCGAGATGTGCATACGGTCTAATTTTCGATGCTCTGCTTCTTATAATTTCCGAGATAATAAAATGACATTTTTTCAAATAAAGGGAGATAACTCCTCGGTGAAAGCGCGGACAAAATCGTTATGGGCCATATGGTTAGAACTCATGTACCCCAACCTACTTACCAAGTTTTGGTGTCCTACTTCTTGTACTTTTCGAGTAATAGTGATTACAAAAGTGTCAAGTATAATAATAATAATAACAATGAAAAATAATCGCAAAAGGGCCATAACTCCGCCAAGAAACATTGGGCGGAAATCCTGATACCATTATATTTAGTAAACCTTCGATGCCTACATTCGCTAGAGATTTCGCGTTTCTACTGCAATCAGTTTCTGAGTATTTCGAAATAAACGGAAAACGACCTCAGTAGAAAAACAATATACTTCCTTGGTTACACCATGGAAGTATAATAATAGGGCGAATCTTGAGCTGAAAACATCGTAGTTTAGGGACGGAAAATAGGAAGTAGGATGATTATATCACGTCCTTACCATGTTTATGTTGATCTCAAGTGATTGCAAGTGACCCCACCCCTGCCTCGAAATTGGGTGACGGGATTGGGAAATTGTCAACCCAGGCTCAAAATGCGAATTTTGAAGACCCGTAACTCCGTTATTTTCCAATGGATTTAAAAATTGTTTTCAGTTTTGTGATCTGCTGCTCACATATATTGTATGGAATGCATTTCATCTGAATCGGAGACGAAAAACATTTCGGTTATTGGAAAGCATATGGGCCCAAGTTCAAACTTTGAGGGTCCAAATCTCCGCCATTTTCCAACGGATCTGAGATCTGTTTTCAGCGTCGTGATAAGTTTGTAGGGTAGATGTTATATTCCAAGTTTCATCTGATTCGGAGACTAAATAAAATATTGAACCATAAACCACCCCTCCCCAGAACCACAATACTGAACCGACACTGGCAAAATTTGGCTCACACCGAGCACTAGTTAGTCTGGATACTTAGAAGTGTGTCACTATTTGCAATAATTGTCCGTTTTAAAGAAGATAGGGCGACAACCCGATTGTCCCCCCAAAAAAAAATTTGAGGGCCCACAACTCTGGTATTTCTACTCAGATTTCAATTTTTTTTCGCGGTATTTGATCAGCTTTACACAGTCAAGCCATACACAGAAATAGACGAGATTCGTAACGAATTTTTTTTTTTTAATTTGGCACCCCCATCCTATTGTAAAAATATGAGAACGACCCTGTCAAATTTTCTTCCTTGGACTAAGCTGACAACGGTCAATACGACTACAAAAACCAAATGCAGTTATCTGGAATAATACGGGAGGACAACAGAGTACAATAAAATAGAGGTTTGCCAACTATGGGCGGTAACTCTTCAGGGAAAGCGCGGACACAAGTTTTTATGCCCGTGGGCAGTAGTGCATATCGAGATGTGCATACGGTCTAATTTTCGATGCTCTGCTTCTTATAATTTCCGAGATAATAAAATGACATTTTTTCAAATAAAGGGAGATAACTCCTCGGTGAAAGCGCGGACAAAATCGTTATGGGCCATATGGTTAGAACTCATGTACCCCAACCTACTTACCAAGTTTTGGTGTCCTACTTCTTGTACTTTTCGAGTAATAGTGATTACAAAAGTGTCAAGTATAATAATAATAATAACAATGAAAAATAATCGCAAAAGGGCCATAACTCCGCCAAGAAACATTGGGCGGAAATCCTGATACCATTATATTTAGTAAACCTTCGATGCCTACATTCGCTAGAGATTTCGCGTTCCTACTACAATCAGTTTCTGAGTATTTCGAAATAAACGGAAAACGACCTCAGTAGAAAAACAATATACTTCCTTGGTTACACCATGGAAGTATAATAATAGGGCGAATCTTGAGCTGAAAACATCGTAGTTTAGGGACGGAAAATAGGAAGTAGGATGATTATATCACGTCCTTACCATGTTTATGTTGATCTCAAGTGATTGCAAGTGACCCCACCCCTGCCTCGAAATTGGGTGACGGGATTGGGAAATTGTCAACCCAGGCTCAAAATGCGAATTTTGAAGACCCGTAACTCCGTTATTTTCCAATGGATTTAAAAATTGTTTTCAGTTTTGTGATCTGCTGCTCACATATATTGTATGGAATGCATTTCATCTGAATCGGAGACGAAAAACATTTCGGTTATTGGAAAGCATATGGGCCCAAGTTCAAACTTTGAGGGTCCAAATCTCCGCCATTTTCCAACGGATCTGAGATCTGTTTTCAGCGTCGTGATAAGTTTGTAGGGTAGATGTTATATTCCAAGTTTCATCTGATTCGGAGACTAAATAAAATATTGAACCATAAACCACCCCTCCCCAGAACCACAATACTGAACCGACACTGGCAAAATTTGGCTCACACCGAGCACTAGTTAGTCTGGATACTTAGAAGTGTGTCACTATTTGCAATAATTGTCCGTTTTAAAGAAGATAGGGCGACAACCCGATTGTCCCCCCAAAAAAAAATTTGAGGGCCCACAACTCTGGTATTTCTACTCAGATTTCAATTTTTTTTCGCGGTATTTGATCAGCTTTACACAGTCAAGCCATACACAGAAATAGACGAGATTCGTAACGAATTTTTTTTTTTTAATTTGGCACCCCCATCCTATTGTAAAAATATGAGAACGACCCTGTCAAATTTTCTTCCTTGGACTAAGCTGACAACGGTCAATACGACTACAAAAACCAAATGCAGTTATCTGGAATAATACGGGAGGACAACAGAGTACAATAAAATAGAGGTTTGCCAACTATGGGCGGTAACTCTTCAGGGAAAGCGCGGACACAAGTTTTTATGCCCGTGGGCAGTAGTGCATATCGAGATGTGCATACGGTCTAATTTTCGATGCTCTGCTTCTTATAATAATTTCCGAGATAATAAAATGACATTTTTTCAAATAAAGGGAGATAACTCCTCGGTGAAAGCGCGGACAAAATCGTCATGGGCCATATGGTTAGAACTCATGTACCCCAACCTACTTACCAAGTTTTGGTGTCCTACTTCTTGTACTTTTCGAGTAATAGTGATTACAAAAGTGTCAAGTATAATAATAATAATAACAATGAAAAATAATCGCAAAAGGGCCATAACTCCGCCAAGAAACATTGGGCGGAAATCCTGAAACCATTATATTTAGTAAACCTTCGATGCCTACATTCGCTAGAGATTTCGCGTTCCTACTGCAATCAGTTTCTGAGTATTTCGAAATAAACGGAAAACGACCTCAGTAGAAAAACAATATACTTCCTTGGTTACACCATGGAAGTATAATAATAGGGCGAATCTTGAGCTGAAAACATCGTAGTTTAGGGACGGAAAATAGGAAGTAGGATGATTATATCACGTCCTTACCATGTTTATGTTGATCTCAAGTGATTGCAAGTGACCCCACCCCTGCCTCGAAATTGGGTGACGGGATTGGGAAATTGTCAACCCAGGCTCAAAATGCGAATTTTGAAGACCCGTAACTCCGTTATTTTCCAATGGATTTAAAAATTGTTTTCAGTTTTGTGATCTGCTGCTCACATATATTGTATGGAATGCATTTCATCTGAATCGGAGACGAAAAACATTTCGGTTATTGGAAAGCATATGGGCCCAAGTTCAAACTTTGAGGGTCCAAATCTCCGCCATTTTCCAACGGATCTGAGATCTGTTTTCAGCGTCGTGATAAGTTTGTAGGGTAGATGTTATATTCCAAGTTTCATCTGATTCGGAGACTAAATAAAATATTGAACCATAAACCACCCCTCCCCAGAACCACAATACTGAACCGACACTGGCAAAATTTGGCTCACACCGAGCACTAGTTAGTCTGGATACTTAGAAGTGTGTCACTATTTGCAATAATTGTCCGTTTTAAAGAAGATAGGGCGACAACCCGATTGTCCCCCCAAAAAAAAAATTGAGGGCCCACAACTCTGGTATTTCTACTCAGATTTCAATTTTTTTTGGCGGTATTTGATCAGCTTTACACAGTCAAGCCATACACAGAAATAGACGAGATTCGTAACGAATTTTTTTTTTTTAATTTGGCACCCCCATCCTATTGTAAAAATATGAGAACGACCCTGTCAAATTTTCTTCCTTGGACTAAGCTGACAACGGTCAATACGACTACAAAAACCAAATGCAGTTATCTGGAATAATACGGGAGGACAACAGAGTACAATAAAATAGAGGTTTGCCAACTATGGGCGGTAACTCTTCAGGGAAAGCGCGGACACAAGTTTTTATGCCCGTGGGCAGTAGTGCATATCGAGATGTGCATACGGTCTAATTTTCGATGCTCTGCTTCTTATAATTTCCGAGATAATAAAATGACATTTTTTCAAATAAAGGGAGATAACTCCTCGGTGAAAGCACGGACAAAATCGTTATGGGCCATATGGTTAGAACTCATGTACCCCAACCTACTTACCAAGTTTTGGTGTCCTACTTCTTGTACTTTTCGAGTAATAGTGATTACAAAAGTGTCAAGTATAATAATAATAATAACAATGAAAAATAATCGCAAAAGGGCCATAACTCCGCCAAGAAACATTGGGCGGAAATCCTGAAACCATTATATTTAGTAAACCTTCGATGCCTACATTCGCTAGAGATTTCGCGTTCCTACTGCAATCAGTTTCTGAGTATTTCGAAATAAACGGAAAACGACCTCAGTAGAAAAACAATATACTTCCTTGGTTACACCATGGAAGTATAATAATAGGGCGAATCTTGAGCTGAAAACATCGTAGTTTAGGGACGGAAAATAGGAAGTAGGATGATTATATCACGTCCTTACCATGTTTATGTTGATCTCAAGTGATTGCAAGTGACCCCACCCCTGCCTCGAAATTGGGTGACGGGATTGGGAAATTGTCAACCCAGGCTCAAAATGCGAATTTTGAAGACCCGTAACTCCGTTATTTTCCAATGGATTTAAAAATTGTTTTCAGTTTTGTGATCTGCTGCTCACATATATTGTATGGAATGCATTTCATCTGAATCGGAGACGAAAAACATTTCGGTTATTGGAAAGCATATGGGCCCAAGTTCAAACTTTGAGGGTCCAAATCTCCGCCATTTTCCAACGGATCTGAGATCTGTTTTCAGCGTCGTGATAAGTTTGTAGGGTAGATGTTATATTCCAAGTTTCATCTGATTCGGAGACTAAATAAAATATTGAACCATAAACCACCCCTCCCCAGAACCACAATACTGAACCGACACTGGCAAAATTTGGCTCACACCGAGCACTAGTTAGTCTGGATACTTAGAAGTGTGTCACTATTTGCAATAATTGTCCGTTTTAAAGAAGATAGGGCGACAACCCGATTGTCCCCCCAAAAAAAAAATTGAGGGCCCACAACTCTGGTATTTCTACTCAGATTTCAATTTTTTTTCGCGGTATTTGATCAGCTTTACACAGTCAAGCCATACACAGAAATAGACGAGATTCGTAACGAATTTTTTTTTTTTAATTTGGCACCCCCATCCTATTGTAAAAATATGAGAACGACCCTGTCAAATTTTCTTCCTTGGACTAAGCTGACAACGGTCAATACGACTACAAAAACCAAATGCAGTTATCTGGAATAATACGGGAGGACAACAGAGTACAATAAAATAGAGGTTTGCCAACTATGGGCGGTAACTCTTCAGGGAAAGCGCGGACACAAGTTTTTATGCCCGTGGGCAGTAGTGCATATCGAGATGTGCATACGGTCTAATTTTCGATGCTCTGCTTCTTATAATTTCCGAGATAATAAAATGACATTTTTTCAAATAAAGGGAGATAACTCCTCGGTGAAAGCGCGGACAAAATCGTTATGGGCCATATGGTTAGAACTCATGTACCCCAACCTACTTACCAAGTTTTGGTGTCCTACTTCTTGTACTTTTCGAGTAATAGTGATTACAAAAGTGTCAAGTATAATAATAATAATAACAATGAAAAATAATCGCAAAAGGGCCATAACTCCGCCAAGAAACATTGGGTGGAAATCCTGAAACCATTATATTTAGTAAACCTTCGATGCCTACATTCGCTAGAGATTTCGCGTTCCTACTGCAATCAGTTTCTGAGTATTTCGAAATAAACGGAAAACGACCTCAGTAGAAAAACAATATACTTCCTTGGTTACACCATGGAAGTATAATAATAGGGCGAATCTTGAGCTGAAAACATCGTAGTTTAGGGACGGAAAATAGGAAGTAGGATGATTATATCACGTCCTTACCATGTTTATGTTGATCTCAAGTGATTGCAAGTGACCCCACCCCTGCCTCGAAATTGGGTGACGGGATTGGGAAATTGTCAACCCAGGCTCAAAATGCGAATTTTGAAGACCCGTAACTCCGTTATTTTCCAATGGATTTAAAAATTGTTTTCAGTTTTGTGATCTGCTGCTCACATATATTGTATGGAATGCATTTCATCTGAATCGGAGACGAAAAACATTTCGGTTATTGGAAAGCATATGGGCCCCAAGTTCAAACTTTGAGGGTCCAAATCTCCGCCATTTTCCAACGGATCTGAGATCTGTTTTCAGCGTCGTGATAAGTTTGTAGGGTAGATGTTATATTCCAAGTTTCATCGGATTCGGAGACTAAATAAAATATTGAACCATAAACCACCCCTCCCCAGAACCACAATACTGAACCGACACTGGCAAAATTTGGCTCACACCGAGCACTAGTTAGTCTGGATACTTAGAAGTGTGTCACTATTTGCAATAATTGTCCGTTTTAAAGAAGATAGGGCGACAACCCGATTGTCCCCCCAAAAAAAAAATTGAGGGCCCACAACTCTGGTATTTCTACTCAGATTTCAATTTTTTTTCGCGGTATTTGATCAGCTTTACACAGTCAAGCCATACACAGAAATAGACGAGATTCGTAACGAATTTTTTTTTTTTAATTTGGCACCCCCATCCTATTGTAAAAATATGAGAACGACCCTGTCAAATTTTCTTCCTTGGACTAAGCTGACAACGGTCAATACGACTACAAAAACCAAATGCAGTTATCTGGAATAATACGGGAGGACAACAGAGTACAATAAAATAGAGGTTTGCCAACTATGGGCGGTAACTCTTCAGGGAAAGCGCGGACACAAGTTTTTATGCCCGTGGGCAGTAGTGCATATCGAGATGTGCATACGGTCTAATTTTCGATGCTCTGCTTCTAATAATTTCCGAGATAATAAAATGACATTTTTTCAAATAAAGGGAGATAACTCCTCGGTGAAAGCGCGGACAAAATCGTTATGGGCCATATGGTTAGAACTCATGTACCCCAACCTACTTACCAAGTTTTGGTGTCCTACTTCTTGTACTTTTCGAGTAATAGTGATTACAAAAGTGTCAAGTATAATAATAATAATAATAATAATAATAACAATGAAAAATAATCGCAAAAGGGCCATAACTCCGCCAAGAAACATTGGGCGGAAATCCTGATACCATTATATTTAGTAAACCTTCGATGCCTACATTCGCTAGAGATTTCGCGTTCCTACTGCAATCAGTTTCTGAGTATTTCGAAATAAACGGAAAACGACCTCAGTAGAAAAACAATATACTTCCTTGGTTACACCATGGAAGTATAATAATAGGGCGAATCTTGAGCTGAAAACATCGTAGTTTAGGGACGGAAAATAGGAAGTAGGATGATTATATCACGTCCTTACCATGTTTATGTTGATCTCAAGTGATTGCAAGTGACCCCACCCCTGCCTCGAAATTGGGTGACGGGATTGGGAAATTGTCAACCCAGGCTCAAAATGCGAATTTTGAAGACCCGTAACTCCGTTATTTTCCAATGGATTTAAAAATTGTTTTCAGTTTTGTGATCTGCTGCTCACATATATTGTATGGAATGCATTTCATCTGAATCGGAGACGAAAAACATTTCGGTTATTGGAAAGTATATGGGCCCAAGTTCAAACTTTGAGGGTCCAAATCTCCGCCATTTTCCAACGGATCTGAGATCTGTTTTCAGCGTCGTGATAAGTTTGTAGGGTAGATGTTATATTCCAAGTTTCATCTGATTCGGAGACTAAATAAAATATTGAACCATAAACCACCCCTCCCCAGAACCACAATACTGAACCGACACTGGCAAAATTTGGCTCACACCGAGCACTAGATAGTCTGGATACTTAGAAGTGTGTCACTATTTGCAATGATTGTCCGTTTTAAAGAAGATAGGGCGACAACCCGATTGTCTCCCAAAAAAAAAATTTGAGGGCCCACAACTCTGGTATTTCTACTCAGATTTCAATTTTTTTTCGCGGTATTTGATCAGCTTTACACAGTCAAGCCATACACAGAAATAGACGAGATTCGTAATGAATTTTTATTTTTTAATTTGGCACCCCCATCCTATTGTAAAAATATATGTCCAACCCTGTCAATTTTTCTTCCTTGGACTAAGCTGACAACGGTCAACACGACTACAAAAACCAAATACAGGTATCTGGAATGATACGGGAGGACAACAGAGTACAATAAAATAGAGGTTTGCCAACTATGGGCGGTAACTCTTCAGGAAAAAGCGCGGACACAAGTTTTTATGCCCGTGGGCAGTAGTGCATATCGAGATGTGCATACGGTCTAATTTTCGATGCTCTGCTTCTAATAATTTCCGAGATAATAAAATGACATTTTTTCAAATAAAGGGAGATAACTCCTCGGTGAAAGCGCGGACAAAATCGTTATGGGCCATATGGTTAGAACTCATGTACCCCAACCTACTTACCAAGTTTTGGTGTCCTACTTCTTGTACTTTTCGAGTAATAGTGATTACAAAAGTGTCAAGTATAATAATAATAATAATAATAATAACAATGAAAAATAATCGCAAAAGGGCCATAACTCCGCCAAGAAACATTGGGCGGAAATCCTGATACCATTATATTTAGTAAACCTTCGATGCCTACATTCGCTAGAGATTTCGCGTTCCTACTGCAATCAGTTTCTGAGTATTTCGAAATAAACGGAAAACGACCTCAGTAGAAAAACAATATACTTCCTTGGTTACACCATGGAAGTATAATTATAATGATATCAGACCATCTGAAGATATAACTCTGCAGCACAGATGTCCAAGTCTACTGTTAATATCATGTGATGTTTATTGTTGAATCTTTATTTTAAATTAGATACCACAGGCTTCTTTATCAGATTATTTGCACATTGGCATAAGAGACATCAGAAAATAATATAGCTTTATCAATAGCTACTAGTAAGTAGTCCAAATGACCGATTTAATCAAATTTGGTGTGGTGATTCGGGGTACCCTTGGCAGAGTTATAATGGTTATAAATGTTTTTAATTATTTAAAAAAATTAAAGGGACACATTGGAAATCTTTTTATCAACTTGTATCATAATCATCAATATCTAAATGAAAACAAATGTCAATGACATTTTTTTTATTATTATTATAAAAGTTAAAAATATTTTTTTTTTTAAATCGATTTTCTTTTCAATTTGTTTTTTCGAAAAAGGGTCATAACTCCTTTAAAATAAATCGGATCAAACCCATATTCGAACTAGATCTGTATTTTGGGCTGTGAAACTCACATACCAAATTTGGTTCCAATCAGATAAAAAAATGTTTGAGTTATGGCAGAATGTGTGAATTTTAAGTAGAAAAAGGGCCATAACTCTGTAACAAAAACTCGGATCAAACCCAAATTCGAACTCGATCTGTATTTTGGGTTGATATACCCATATACAAAATTTGCTTCTGATTGGATAGAAAATGTTTGAGTTATCGCATTACACGTGAAGTGTCTACGGACGGACAGACGGACGGACGGACGGACGGACAGACGGACGGACGGACGGACGGACGAACGACGAGTGGTCAATCCGGACAACGACACTATGTTTACCATACATGGTATGGGTAAACATAAAAACGTATTGATCAAGTTAGTCAGAACATAAATAGCTGGATAGATCCAGATATGAACCATGAAATTGGAAAAGAGTTGGAGTAATTTTTTAACTACAGAGTTTCTGACCCAGTAACCAAAATATGGCAATTATTGTGGTCTGTGAGAAACAATGAACTCATCACGCATACATTACACACACCCACCTTTCTGTCAATTCCGCTAAAAAGCCACGCAAACTTTTTAAAAATCGGCAGAGAGTCAGACCTCTGATACAAAAAAGAGCCCGAGTCAAATTCGGTTAGGTCCAAAACTGCAAGAATCATTGATCCCTAGTGAGAATGACTTGTGAGGTGCACATTGAGAATTCTTACGAGGGATACTCTGTGGGTTTGGTGGGGGTTCTCTTGTCCATAAACTATTGGGTATCCATTAATACGCTATGGGGTCAATATTTAAGATTATATATTTATAGGAGGTTGTTTTGTCCATACCAGCATAGGGTTATATTTTTCAAGATGATAGGTACCTTGTGCAATTTTTTTGTCGATGTCATTATGTGGTTACGTATCTGTAAAAAGGCACCTTGTGAGGGTGCCCATTGAGATCATTTACGAAAGGTACATGTACCTTGTGGGGTTTGCACTATTCTCTGTGTTGGTCATTGTCTGATCTAATGGGGTTTAAGTATAAATATATTCTAAAATAGATCTATACAATGGAATTGAGTCCTCGATTATGTCAATTCAGATATACATATTTGAAATCCTGTACCATACACGTATGTGAATTTTTTGTTTTGAGGAATAACTGTAAGTTATCATTCCTTGACACCCAAATGATCTTAGATCAGTCTCAAACATTTGTTCAACTTTTCTTACAGAATTGAACCATGAAAATGATTATTTGAAGCATGCATGCTTTCCAGATCTTGTTGGGAAAATATCAAAATATTTTTGCGAAAGTTTCCTGAGTCAGGGTTTGGGGTGGTGGGGGAAGATGTCCAGGTCAGGATATCTCCCCCCCCCCCCCCCCACCCAGCACCTACATGACAAAAAAATCATCTTATGATTTTATCTCTTATTTTGCTTTATATAGTCATGAAACAGCGAGAAATTTACTTCTTCTGAGAAAAAGTTTTTTGAGTCAGGGTTTGGGGTGGGGGTAAGATGTCCAGGTCAGGATATCTTCCCCCACCCAGCACCTACATGTACATGACAAAAATATCATCTTATGGTTTTATCGCTTGTTTTGCTTTATATAGTCATGAAACGGCGAGAAATTTACTTGTTCTTAGAAAAAGTTTTTTGAGTCAGGGTTTGGAGTGGTGGGGGAAGATGTCCAGGTCAGGATATCTCCCCCCCCCCCACCCAGCACCTACATGACAAAAAAATCATCTTATGGTTTTATCTCTTATTTTGCTTTATCTAGTCATGAAACGGCCAGAAATTAACTTCTTCTGAGAAAAAGTTTTTTGAGTCAGGGTTTGGGGTGGGGGGAAGATGTCCAGGTCAGGATATCCCCCCCCCCCCCCCCACCCAGCACCTACATGACAAAAAAATCATCTGATGGTATTATCTCTTATTTTGCGCTTTATATAGTCATGAAACAGCGAGAAATTTACTTCTTCTGAGAAAAAGTTTTTTGAGTCAGGGTTTGGGGTGGGGGGAAGATGTCCAGGTCAGGATATCACCCCCCCCCCCCCCACCCAGCACCTACATGACAAAAAAAATCATCTGATGGTTTTATCTCTTATTTTGCTTTATATAGTCATGAAACAGCGAGAAATTTACTTCTTCTTAGAAAAAGTTTTTTGAGTCAGGGTTTGGGGTGGGGGGAAGATGTCCAGGTCAGGATATCTTCCCCCCCCCCCCCCACCCAGCACTTACATGACAAAAAAATCATCTGATGGTTTTATCTCTTATTTTGCTTTATATAGTCATGAAACAGAGAGAAATTTACTTCTTCTGAGAAAAAGTTTTTTGAGTCAGGGTTTGGGGTGGGGGGAAGATGTCCAGGTCAGGATATCTCCCCCCCCCCCCCCCCCCACCCCAGCACTTACATGACAAAAAAATCATCTTATGGTTTTATCGCTTGTTTTGCTTTATATAGTCATGAAACGGCGAGAAATTTACTTCTTCTGAGAAAAAGTTTTTTGAGTCAGGGTTTGGGGTGGTGGGGGAAGATGTCCAGGTCAGGATATCTCCCCCCCCCCCCACCCAGCACCTACATGACAAAAAAATCATCTGATGGTTTTATCTCTTTTTTTGCTTTATATAGTCATGAAACAGAGAGAAATTTACTTCTTCTGAGAAAAAGTTTTTTGAGTCAGGGTTTTGGGTGGGGGGGAAGATGTCCAGGTCAGGATATCTCCCCCCCCCCCCCCCCCCCCACCCAGCACTTACAAGACAAAATAATCTTTGTATGGATTTATTGCTTAATTTGCTTTATATAGTCATGAAACGGCGAGATATTTACTTCTTCTGAGAAAAAGTTTTTTGAGTCAGGGTTTAGGGTGGGGGGAAGATGTCCAGGTCAGGATATCACCCCCCCCCCCCCACCCAGCACCTACATGACAAAAAAATCATCTGATGGTTTTATCTCTTATTTTGCTTTATATAGTCATGAAACAGCGAGAAATTTACTTCTTCTGAGAAAAAGTTTTTTGAGTCAGGGTTTGGGGTGGGGGGAAGATGTCCAGGTCAGGATATCACCCCCCCCCCCCCCCACCCAGCACCTACATGACAAAAAAATCATCTGATGGTTTTATCTCTTATTTTGCTTTATATAGTCATGAAACGGCGAGAAATTTACTTCTTCTGAGAAAAAGTTTTTTGAGTCAGGGTTTGGGGTGGGGGGGAAGATGTCCAGGTCAGGATATCTTCCCCCCACCCAGCACCTACATGACAAAAATATCATCTTATGGTTTTATCGCTTGTTTTGCTTTATATAGTCATGAAACGGCGAGTAATTTACTTCTTCTGAGAAAAAGTTTTTAGAGTCAGGGTTTGGGGTGGGGGGGGGGGGGAAATGTCCAGGTCGATATCACCCCCCCCCCCCCCCACCCAGCACCTACATGACAAAAAAATCATCTGATGGTTTTATCTCTTATTTTGCTTTATAGTCATGAAACGGCGAGAAATTTACTTCTTCTGAGAAAAAGTTTTTTGAGTCAGGGTTTGGGGTGGGGGGAAGATGTCCAGGTCAGGATATCTCCCCACCCCCCCCCCCCCCCCCCCACCCAGCACCTACATGACAAAAAAATCATCTTATGGTTTTATCTCTTATTTTGCTTTATATAGTCATGAAACAGCGAGAAATTAACTTCTTCTGAGAAAAAGTTTTTGATTCAGGGTTTGGGGTGGGGGGAAGATGTCCAGGTCAGGATATCACACCCCCCTCCACCCAGCACTTACATGACAAAAAAATCATCTTATGGTTTTATCGCTTATTTTGCTTTATATAGTTTATATAGTCATGAAACAGCGAGAAATTAACTTCTTCTGAGAAAAAGTTTTTAGAGTCAGGGTTTGGGGTGGGGGGGGGCATGAAATGTCCAGGTCAGGATATCTCCCCCCCCCCCCCCCCACCCAGTACCTACATGACAAAAAAATCATTGTATGGATTTATTGCTTATTTTGCTTTATAGTCATGAAACGGCGAGAAATTAACTTCTTCTGAGATAAAGTTTTTCGAGTCAGGGTTTGGGGTGGGGGGATGTCCAGGTCAGGATATCTCCCCTCCCCCACCCAGCACCTACATGACAAAAAAATCATCTTATGGTTTTATCGCTTATTTTGCTTTATATATTCATGAAACAGGCTCAAACAGCGAGAAATTAACTTCTTCTGCTCAGTTGTCAATTTCGATACTGCGGACATGGATTGGCAAGAATTTAATATAGATAATATCTCACATCATGCTAAATTGGGGCTGATGGGAACTTTCGTAGCCTGGATACCCTCCCTACTGCCAACGTTAAATTTGTTTTTAAATTATATTTTTTTGGTTGTAATTCTTCAGTATTTGGTTATGAAATGGCGAGAAAAAATATTTCTAAGAAGAATTTTTTTTTTCAAGTCACCCCTGGATATTCAGCCCCCCATCTATAATATCACCACTATCATATTAATATGACCGTGTAGATCATTGTCAGACTAAGTTGTCAATTTCGATACTGCAGACCTGGGTTGGCAAGATGAATACAATTTAATATAGATAATATCTCACACCATGCTAAATTGGGGGAATTTCTTAGCCTGGATACCACCCCCCCCCCCTCCCCTTGATACCCCCCCCCCCCCTCCCCTTATTATCAACATAAAAAAATAAAATTGTTATATTTCCTCATTATTTGCTTATGAAATGGCGAGAAAAACATTTTTAAGAAGAATTTTTTTTTAAAGTCACCTCTGGATATCCACCCCCCATCTCTAATATCACCGCTATCATATATGTCTCGTCATATCAACTTTGTATGGAATTTAGTTTGATAAATTTTGTATAAAATTAAATAGTCATTGGGCCATGTAACTGCTTTGAAATAAAATATCAGTCTCCAAATATTTGTTCCCAAGGTAAAAAAAAAATTATAAGAATGTATGCCATTTTACATATTTATTCTGTCCTTAACCAAGTTACTCAGTTTTAACATTTAAAAAAACATATATATATATTAACACATGTAAACAAAACAACATTTTAACAAACTTTTAACAACATCCTATTTGATAGAAAAAGGACAAATGGTTTCTGTGCGACCTCAGCTTTTGAAACATATCAGTAATCAGTGTGTGTTTACATTTACATGTATTTTCACAGAAATTCTATGAAGTACTAGATCATAAGATGCAATGACTGAAAAGATGACAACGAGAATAGTTGTCCATGTAGTTGCAAATATACTGTCCATTTATCATCTATTATTATGATTGATGAGTGTTATTCCCAAAAGTAAATTATTAAAATTTCTGGCATCAGATTATGGGAATACAACTTATTTTACTGATACTTTTACAGACCGTATCAATACATGTTTGATAATTCCAAGGTCCTCAAGTTACTG